>PVHP010002232.1:0-93041 GCA_004024765.1 Zapus hudsonius | reverse complement strand
TCTGGCTTATGTGGGTCCTGGGGAATTGAACCCGGGGCCTTAGGCACTGGAGGCAAGTGCCTTACCCGCTGAGCCATCTCTCCAGCCCATATATTCGCCCATTATTATCTCCATCCTGCTCCCTTCTTCTTC
The DNA here is from genome assembly GCA_004024765.1 of Zapus hudsonius. Lineage (NCBI taxonomy): Eukaryota > Metazoa > Chordata > Mammalia > Rodentia > Dipodidae > Zapus > Zapus hudsonius. The sequence goes on along the minus strand of PVHP010002232.1, from coordinate 92,909 downwards.
CCAATTAATCCCCTTCCTGCTGTCATGACTTTTTTTTTCCGGTGACCTACTGAGTTAAACCAGAGTTCCTTGCGTGAATATGGAGTGGGTTGGTGGTTATTTGCTGCAGAACAGGTGACCTACCAGTGACTACACCACTGAAGAACATGACTCCCCTCCCCCAGCAACCATTAACTACATATAGCTACTCTAGGATGAATGGGATCTCCTGACCTCCTTCCCCATCCATGATGGAATGTTCAGGTGCTCAATCTAATGCAGGCCCCACCTGCTATGTGTTCATGAGTGATGCTGCCATGTGGTTTTCGGAAGACAGCCTTCTGAAGCACTTTTGATCAGCCTTGGGCTCTTACGTTCTTTCTATCCCCTCTTGTGAGGTGTTCTCTGAATCTTGGAGGCAGTGATGTAGATGTTCCATTTAGGGCTACGCACACAACTTTATTCTCACTTCTCAGCATTTTCTTTAAAAAAAAATCCCACATCTTTATTGTCAATAATTAGATACATTGTATGAGCAAATCTTGTGATGGTGCCCCCATTTCCCTCCTCCATGTCCCCAACCCACTGGGGGCCCTCCTCAGTGGGCATACTGGATCAGGTCATGGGGTAGGCAGTTATGAATTGCACAAGAGGTAGCCAGTTTTTTTCTCCTTTGTGTGTTGTTGCTGAGGGAAGCAATAATTCCGGATATTCTCCCCCACTATGGCTCTTACAATCTTTCTGCCCCCTCTTCTACTCAGTTCCCTGAGTCATGGTGGGTGAGTTTTAAGTCTGCTTTATTGTTGAGATCTTAAGTGTCCCTGGTCTTCTGCTTTGGATTGTGTTGGGTATTGTTGGTGTCTGTCTCCATTGTCATTTCATGGGTTATCTGACTCTCTGTGGTGATAGGTCTCTTGTTTATCTCGCCACTTTCTCATAGGCTTTGTTTGGGCCTCATATGATAGGCCAGGGGTGGTTCATCTCCTGCCAGGATGTCAGCCAGCATTCCATGTCTTATTGGTGGAATTGGGTTGTCCACGGCTCTCACTGCCTTCTGAAAAATACAAACAGAATCTCCATGGGAGAGTGACATCAGTATAGGTTAAATGAAACAAACATTGTTAACTTGGTGAGATTCTAATGGGTGTAGCCTCTCTGTAGCTCTGTGGTGGGAATTTCCCCTGGAGCCCAGGTTCTTAGTGCCCATAAGGTTTTTGCCATGGATCCCAGTTCCAGTTAAGGGTTCTTGCCACTAAGTGGATCTCTTAGACAATCAGTAAGCTGCTGATTACCCACCTAGGTTTAGTGCCACTATTACACAGATGAGCACTTCTTGACTTGCTGGTCTCTTCCATATAGCAGTGCTCAGCATTCTCGTGATATCAGTCTGTATTGTGTATCAGTGGCCTCTGCTTTCTCCAAATATCATTGACCAATTTCCCCTGGAAGTTCAGGCAATGCCTTCCAGCACTACACATGCTACCATCTGGGAGCTGGTTACCATTCTGGATCTAGCAGGGTCTCTCAGTGTTGTGCGATGACTTTCTGTGGTTTCTTCAGCAATAGGGTCTTACCTTAGGCCTGGGGCAGGTATTCAAGAGCTTTGACAAAAGCCTATCTTGTTTTGGGGACCTCGTAGGTCTCTTTGATCAACAGCTCAGTGTGAGAAACAATGACTGGGACAGGGAGCTGCAGGCCCGAGCATTTTCTCTTGGGGTCAGGCTTCCTCCCATTCTATTCATGGCCCCTCTTACCAGTTGATGCCCACAGCTTCCTCAAGAACTTACTGTATGAAAGGATTTTATGGTATTGATTCATTATTGGCTTAGCTTATTGTATAAGCTCCCCACCCTCCCATTCCTCCCCCTCCACAATTCCTTCCATCCCCTTTGACAGTCTCTCAATTCACCTGTTAGGTTTGCTTAGAGTTTAAGCTTAATGTGGTTAGGAACCACATATGATGGAGAATATTCAGCGTTTGTCTCTCTATTCTTATGTGAGTTCACTAAGTATGATCTGCTCCAAGTCCATCCACTTTTCTTTAAATTTCATTATGTCACTTTTCCTTTCAGCTGAGCAGAATTCCATAGTGTAAATGTACCACAACTTTGATATCCATTCATTCAGTGATGGACATTTGGGTTGATTCCAATTCTTAGCTATTATGAGTTGAGGTGCTATAAACATGGTTGAACAAATGTCTCTGTGGGGAGGCATGGAATCTTGAGGGTAAATGCCCAGTAGAGGGATTGCTGGGTCAGTTGGTAGTTCTATATCCATCCTATGCAGGAGCCTCCACACTGCTTTCCATAGTGGTTGCACAAGTTTGCAATCCCAACAGCAGTGAATGAGGGTTACTTTTCCCTGCATCCTCACCAGCATCTATAGTTGGTGGATTTTTAAATGATTGCCATTCTGACTGGACTGAGGTGGAATCTCATTGTGGTTTTGATTTGCATTTCTCTGATGATTAAGGATGATGAACATTTTCTTAAATTAGAATTGGCCATTTGTGTTTCCTCCTCTGTGAATTCTCTGTTGAGATCAATGCCCCACTTTGGGAGGGGGCTGTTTGATTTTTCATTAGTTTTTTGAGTTCTTTGTAAGTTCTAGATACTAGAACTCTGTGTTATAGCTGGCAAAGATTATATTCCAGCTATGGTGATCTATTGGCTCTGAGTATGGTATTGTCTGTACAGAAGCTTTTTAGCTTGATGAGATCCCATTGGTTAAGTGATTCTTACACTTCCTGGGCTACCGGAGATTTGTTCAAGAAAATTTTCCTTACTTGGATCTCATGGAAAGTTCCCATTTTTTCATCCAGGGTTTTCAGATTTTTAGGTCTTCAGGTCTTTGATCCATTTGGAGTTGATTTTTGTGCATGGTGAGAGGAGTGGGTCTAGTTTCATTTTTTTACAAATATTTATCCAATTTGTCCAGCATCATTTGTTGAAGATGCTATCTTTAAACCAGTGAACATTGTTGGCACCTTTGTCAAAGATCAACTAACTATAGTTACTCGAACTAAGAGAGGGGTCTTCAATTCTGTCCCATTGGTCTGTCGGTTTTTATACCAGTACCATGTTGTTTTTGTTACTGTGGCTTTGTAGTATATCTTTTGATCAGTAATGGTGATACCACTTGAGGAAGCTTTTTTACTAAGGATAGATTTAGCTATCTGAGTCCTTTTGCCATTCCAAATAAATTTTGAGACTTTTTTTCTATGTCTGTAAAGAATGAAGCTGGAATTTTTATTGGCATGGCATTGAATCTGTATATTCTTCTGGAAGAATTGCCATTTTTACAATATTAATTCTACCTATCCAGGAGCATAGAAGATCTTTCCATCTTTTCACATCCTCCTCTATTTCCTTCTTGAGCATTTTTATGTTTTCATTATACAGGTCTTTCACATTCTTGGTTAGTGCTATTCCAAAGTATTTGATTTTTTTTGAGGCTATTGAAAACAGGACAGTCTCACGGATTTCTTTTTCTGTATGCATGTCATTTGTATGCTACTGATTTTTTGTGTGTTAATTCTGTATTCTGCCACTTTGCTGAAGGAATTTATTACCTTCAGGAATTTATTGGTACTATTGTTCAGGTCTGTTATGTATAGGATCATGTCATCTGCAAAAAGGTATAGTTTCACTTCTTCCTTTCCAATTTGTATCACTTTTATGTCTTTCTCTTGTCTTATTGCTTGGGCTAGAACTTCAAGGACTATATTGAAGAGCAGTGGCGAGAGTAGACATTCCTGTCTTGTTCTTGATTCTAGTGGGAACACCTTGAGTCTTTTCCCATTGAGTATGATTTGGGCTTTAGGAGTTTTGTATATTACCTTTATTATGTTGAGGTCTAAGCCTTCCAGCATTTTGATCATGAAGTGGTGTTGAATTTTGTTGAAGGCCTTCTCTGTGTCGGTTGAGATGACCATATGGTTCTTGTGGTTGAGTTTATTAATGTAGTGGATTACATTAATCGACTTCCGTATATTGAACCATCCTTGCATCCCTGGGATGACTTCTCAGCATTTTCACCTGATATGATCCTTTGTAGTAATCTCTGGCTACTACAGACAGAGACTTCTATGATCCAGGCTAGGAGCAGGGCTAATCTGTGGGTACAAACATAAATATTTAGAAGGCCATTTAGCATAACAGTGTAGGTTCTCCCTTTAGGCCTATGACCTCCCTAGCCCAGGCTTTTAATGGTACCAGGTATGAATTCCCTCCTGTGGAGAAGGACTCAAATCTAATCAGAAAGCAATTGGTCAATATATCTAATTATTAACAATGAATAAGTTTTTTTTAAAAAAAAGCAATTGGTTACCCTACATCAGTCATGCCAATATTGCACTCATGGGCACACCTTGCCTGCTAGGTAGGTATTGTAGCTGGCAGGATTGTTGGTATTGTAGATGGATAAGATTGTTGATGACTTTTCTCCCCTAGCATTACAAATTAATTTTATCTGGGACGGATTCCTATGGGGATCACTGGTTCTGTGTCCATAGCAAGGACTTTCATAAAGCTCTGAAATAACTTTAAACACACATCCTCAAAGTATCATCGTATGTGAAAGAAGTCAGTCATAAAACTATATGGAGCCTCATTTCATGTCTATGGATTTGAATGTAGGCAAATTTTCAATGATAGGGATAAGAACAGTTGTCTGTGCAGTGGAGGTACTGGGAACAATCAAGAGATTTTGTTTTGTCTTTTGAGGCAGACAGTCCAGTCTCAAACTCATAATCCTGCCTCAGAGTCCTGAGTACAGGTGTATACCATCACACCTGGCTTGAAAGGGCTTTCAGTGTGACAGTGAGAACATTTGTCATCTCTGAGGTGAGGTGTTGAGTACATGATTTGCTCCTTTACCAAAATCCATGGAGTCATCCTTGCTGAAAATGTTCACATTTCACTTTATATGTTTGTTTTCTCTCATTAAACAAAAAGCCAATGAGGTGGATATAATGGCATATATACCATGATCTCAGCACCTGGGAGGTGGAGACAGGAGAATCAGTAATTGAACACCAACCTCAGCTACATTGAAAACTAGAGGCCCTGTCTGTAAAAACTGAAAAAAAAAGGAGGAAGGAAAAAAAGGAAAAGAAAAACCAATAGAAAACTGACAAATACCTATTTGTAACTGGCAATCTGGACTGTTTTCAGCAACAAGAAGAATCAGTAACCCTACAGGAGTTTATAGCCTACCATAAACAGACCCACTCTCAGCAACACCACCCTTTGAGGCCCATTTCTGGGCATTCAATGAGTTGTTCAGAAAAATGCCTGGTATTGAAGCCCACACAAAGGGCATCTATGTGATTGGGAGGGCTGGCATCCTGCAGTGTTATGAGCACAGAGAACACACACTAGAGCCGATACAGGGAGACATGACCAGGAAATACCATGTTAGACTGGCGAGCCAGGACACATAAAAGTATGTTGAAAAGGGCCTAGGAAACAACAAAGATGGCTGAGAAAGGTAAAATTCACTGAGAAAGCACCTTCCTGAACCATCCTCCAAAGTCCCTGCTGGGAGCCTGTGGCTTCAGGCTCAGCTCAGAAACCCCTGTGTGATACTCAGGAACCCACCTGAGACTCCTTATGTGAATCCCAGGATCTGGGAGGTACCTGGCCCAGCAGAGGTCCTAAGGGAATTCTGGAGAGGAAGCAATTCTTGAAGAGGTGTGTGGGACTCTGTGTGCGCAGAGGCAGCAGGAAGCACATAGAAGTGGGGTGTCCAGGGAAGGGCTGAGAGAGACCCCAGGGTGAAGCCAAAGTAGATGAGCCATGGAGTGCCAGAGGGAGTGGCATGCCTGGGATTTTGAACATATGCCAGTCACATTTTGAGGTGGCATCCCAAATAGCACATGCTACATATCTTAGGGCTGCTCCAGTGAGAAGTATAAGACTCCAAACACAGCTAAGTGCCACAGTCCAGGTGCTGCCCTTCCAGGATTGGACTAAAGGAGGTACATATGTGAAGTATGAGCAGGGCTGGCTCAGTATGCTTCATGTTCAGTGTTGTAGTCAGCCACACGCCGCTGGGATGAATCTCCAAACCAGGCACAATTTGGGGGAGAAAAGTATTTATTGAACTAACAGATCCAGAGGAAGTTAAGGAAAAAAGCTGGCCCAGCTTTTGCAGATCCAAGCAGACAGGGGCTCAGCACCTCCAGAAGCAAGCAAGCACACTGTCACACTGTAACTCACAAAACAGGATTGCCAGACTGCTGCTGTTTTGCATGTGTACCCCTAGTATTTTGCATCCAATTTAGAAAGGGCCAGACCCCAGGAGGCCAGGCCAAAGTGACACTTCCTCCAGCCAGAAGGCTGGAGACAATTTACAATTATAATATATTCTATTGGGGGGACATCTACTCAAACTATCACATTCAGGGATCCTGAAGGCAATGGGACAGGAGAAAACTGGGTGTGTTCTGCACCCCACATTGAGAAGAGAGGAGGGCTCAGAAAGGGTTGTTGCCAGCAAGAGCTTGTTGCTAATGAGACAATAAGAATGGCCACAGTGTGATTCCTAGCCTCCTTGCACTCCGCATCAAGAGGTGGGACCTGTTACCCTGAGCAGCACAGGGAGAAGCATGAAGCCATCAGTCAACAACTTACCAAAGTTGGTGTGAGGCAGATAAAATGACCCAGCTTTCTTCAAAGGTATTTGGTTAAGATAGAGTACCATTACAACTGGGGCAATAGTGGCATATCTCTTGTGGGGGAAACCAATTACTCTCTAATTGGACTGGAGGCCTGCTCCATGGGAGGGAATACATGTCTGGTACCGAACATCTAGTCAAAAGCCTATGGGGGGGGGAGAGGTCATGAACCCTAGGGGAGTAACACCTGCTGTTGTCTGGCTAAATGCATATATTATGCCCACCAAACTGCCTTATAAGCACTATTTTTAAAAAATGAGCATACCCATATAATAACGCTACTCTCACTTTTGTTTAGAGAAGCTTCTTTTTGTCTGACGGTGGCGACCCCTGGGATAATGCAAAAGAGTGCTGAGAAAAATGACAGTGGAGTGTTCATCATTGGGACATCTCTATCACACTTCCCGAGGTTCAGGGTCTGTTGTTGAAGAGGTGGCGGAAAGATGGTAAGAGCCAAAGGAAGGGTAGGACTGTTTACAATGCAAACTTCCAGACACAAAATGGCCTTGATATTCATGACTTCACAGTGCCTGATAATACCTACACATAATGGGAGGAAAAGATGATGACACTGAAACAAAACAGAGACTAATTGAGAGGGGGAAGAGATATGGGGGAGGGTGGGGAGGGAATCATAATGGTTTATGGTCTATATTTATGAAAGCTATCAATAAAAAGTTTTAAAAAGTAGAGCACCATTAAATACTGTTAAATCACCATTGGTGTTTGTTTTTTCCTTTAAATAAGCTAAGACATTGGGGGCCAGGGTGGTTTGACTCCCTAATTGACAACTACTAGACCCATCCCTGAGGACTGGGCTTCTTGAGTGAGATCAGCCAAGCAGCCAGCTGGACTGCACTTAGGAGAGCCTAGCTGTTTGGACACTCCACAGATAGCTTGAGGAAGTTGCCTAGCAGCTACAGCTGCTTGCTGCTGAAGCACTGCTCAGGCTCCAGAAAACACTATCCCAGCCTTAGACCTGACTTGCTTACAACAGGCTTTTTGCAATCACAAACCTGGTCAGAGAGGGAGCACAACCCCTGTGGCCAGTTGAAGGCTTCTGATTGGGTGCAAGCATCCTTGCCACACCTCCTGTCTATATAAACACTGTTTGGCTCAGTTTGGGGGTCAGCTGGGAGAGCCTCATGTGCTGCCCCCTACTGTTGCAATGTTAGGCTCAGCAGAAGGTTTCTCTCACAGTTATTCTTGGTAGAGTGGCACTATCTGGCAACATGAAGAAATGGATGGCTGGAGAGATGGCTCAGCGGTTAAGGCACTTGCCTCCAGTGCCTAAGGTTCGGGGTTCAATTCCCTAGGACCTACATATGCCAAACCCACAAGGAGGTGGCCCTGGTTCTCTCTCTCTCTCTCTCTTTCTTTCTCTCTCTCTCTCTCATTTCTCTGCTTGAAAATGAATAAATAAAATATTTTTTAAAAAAGAAATGGCTGCAGTCATAGCTGAGCAGTAGCAGAAGTGAAGAAAGCAGCAGAAGCAATGGAGGTTTCTGGAGAGTTCCAAAAAGTGGCTGGGACAGAAATGATGGAGAGCAGAGGCTGGAGACACAAGGGACAAAAGAAGTAGAGAAAAGGTACCTGCTGCTCCTTCCTGTCTGTTGCTAACAACCGAGGATTACAATATCTGCACATGACTGGGGTCACTGGTGGCTAAAGTGCACAGCAATAAGCCTCCGTCCTGCGTATCTAGTGACAGAAATTTCTGTTTATTAAAGTCAGGAACTACAGGCCTGCTTTCTGGGCCTTGGGAACTCAAAGGCCTGGGACTGCCAATACAACTCAAGTAGAAGGACCCTAAGTAAAGGAATGTACTCTGGAACTTTCCATGCCTGTCTTCCAGTTTATCTGCTGGGTCACGTCCCCACTACCCATGAATGTTGTAAACAGGTTTTTTTTTTTGTGCCATTGTTAGAGAGATCTGTGTCACAGTGTGGCACAGTAGATGTTGCCATTCAAGATCACCCGTAAGCAGCCATGACTCTCCTCCAGCCACTGTGAACTCCCCCCACACACAACCTCCCACTCAGAGTCTCTGAGCTCAAATATCCTAAACTGGGATGACCAGAACCTAGCCAGTTAGGATCAAGACCATGAGTCACATTACAGCCTGTCTTGTTGTCCAGGAAATTGGATTCTGATTTTAAGAGAGATTACTTTTTAATATCAGGGCTTTGGGGGTGGAGTAGTTTATTTGCACATGTATGTGTTTGTGTGAGTACATGTGTATAGAGACATGTGTATGGAGGGCAGAGGTTGATATCCAGTGTTTTCCTCCTTCGGTCTCCACTTTATTCTTTGAGACAAGGTCTCACTGATTATATTAGATTAGCTAGTCAGTGAACCCCAGGGATTCCCTGTCTCCACCTCCCCAGAACTGGGATGATAGACGCAAGCTACCACACCTGGCATTTTCCGTGGGTGCTGGGGTTCTGCACTCAGGTCCCCATGCTTACACAGCAATCACGTTGCCCACTGAGCCATCTCCCCAGTCCTTAAAAGTAGATTTTTGTGGTTGTTAGCATTCCTCAAATGAGAACAGCCAACTCACCCACACACGGAGGGCCAGCCTCACCGTTCTCCCCTCTAGCTGTCCCAGGCTTGGCATTGCACACACCTCAGCCTCAAGAAACCTTATTAAGAAGTTATGTCAACTGGGGCACCAACAGGCACTAGGGGCCAACCCTCATAGCCAACAGTGGACAGAAGAACATAGGTGTAGAGGCCACTGCACCCCAAACCAAACCTCTCTACCAGGAAACAATACCTTGGGATAACTGCTATGTCCTGAGATTCTGTCATGAGTTCAGGAATCCCATGATTCCAGGGGCCTTTCATACAAGGCCATCTGTTGGGGCAGTGCCTGTTCTCTCCTCCCACACCTATTTGTCATTGTGGTTCTGGGCTCTTTTGACCAGCCTCTAGCAGGTACAGTACTGTGCTGGGTGGTACCCACCCAAAGGAGTGTCTGTGACTCTTAGCCCTGGGCAGAGAGCAGGCTGTACAGAGGCTCACCGACTGTCAGGAAGAGTCACAGCATGAGCCCCATGTGGGAAACAAGTGGAGATGGGCAGAGAGCCACCCCAGCAGCCTGGACCACTCTAGTGTCACAGGGAAACAGAGTGGCCACCACATGCAGCAGTTTCCAGCAATGTGGGTGTCCTTGGCCAATAGTGGGTGGGGTTCCACCTGCTTCCACACATAGCTGATGCTGGCAGAAACACCCTGGCTCCATGCCCAGCACTGTGATTAGGAAAATACAATTTTCTGTATTTGATGCATTCTAATGAAAATAAAAGGCTCTTAGTTTTCTTTCTGGTCTGTTCATCTCTGTCATGAGGAGGTCAGGCACTTTTTGCTACTTCTAGACCTATTGGGACTGAAAGAACTGTTGGGAGAGATGACAGGCCATCTGAAGAAGATGAGAATGGAGCTTCAGAGAGGCGGCACTGGTCACTTGTCCAGATACTGGCTTGAGCTCACCAGGCCCCTAGTATGGAGACCCAGGAGTATGGGGCGATGGGCTCTCTTTGCTCTCTCATGGGCTGGGAAAGGTGGCCGGAGCCCAGGTCTGTCACAGGGACAACACCCAGGTCTGGCAGTGTGCAGCTGGAGCAGGTGTGAGGGATGTTGGGCTGGGATCAAGGTTGTGACTCCAGACTGAAGCTTGGGGTCCCTTTGCTCCTGTGTCCCACCTAGAGAAGCTACCTGAGACCTGTTCTCCTCTTGGCCATGGCAGAAGTTCAAGGCCTGTTGCCTGGCTTGTGGTCATTTTGTGCACATTGCTTTGCAGGTCCCTTGGCCACATGCTGATTCTGTGATGGGACCTTAGAGAAGACCTGAGACAGCATCCTTCCCACAGTCCTGGGCCTGGCGTTGAGCCCTGGGCTTTATAAGGACTGGATATAGCTGCCCAGGAGGCTTTGCAATCCCCTGTTGCTAGGCACCTAGAATGTGCTTGGCATTCATACTAACACTGGCTAAGTGGATAAAGCACTTGGCACTCAAGCTAGAGTACCCAAATTCGATCCCCAGATTACATGTAAGAAGCCGGAAGTGGTGTCAGGCTTCTGTAATCTCAGCATGCTGATAGTGAGATGGGAGGTGGAGACAAGAGAATTTCCTGGAAGCCTTTGGTGAGTACAGTAAAGAACAACAGCAAAGAGAGATCCGGAGAGAAACCCTGTCTCAAATGAGGTGGAAAGGAAAGAATGGACCTGAAAGGTATCCTCTGACTTCCATACACATTCTGTGGCACATGCATGTGTGCGCACACACACATAAATAAAACAAATTAAACTAACACTGGCAAGTGGTAGCCATAAGGAGATTCCTGCAGAAGGGCTCAGAGAGTGAGAGAGGGTGAGGGCAAGTGGGGGAGGGGAAAGTGGGACACATAGGGGTAGGGAGCTCAAAGGATCAGGTTCCAGGGTGACACGGAGGGACAGCGGCCTTAGATATGAGCAGCTCCTTAGCCTCTGTTCTCAAGGTCAGGCTGATAAGGTTGGGTCCCAGGCACCTGAGTGGTACCAGTGAGAGGAGAGGGATGCTCAGGAACAGCTTAAGCCCTAGAGTACCTCAGGCTCCATTGAGGAATCCTCTTGAAGCTACCGGCTCATTGCTGGCCACTTGCTCTTCTGAGGCATGGCTCCAAACTCTCTGCAGAGGCACTTATTTCCAGAGGAAAACTTTGCAAGAGTTCCAACAACTGTCCCTAGCCAGAAAAGGCTTTACCTCCAGGTGGCCCAAGACAATCACCTAGGTTGCAGTCACCTGGGGATTAAGGCAGACATGCCCAGCCTCAGGGCTGGTACAGGTCTACCTTAGGTCATGGCCCAAGTTTGTTCCCCTGCAAGAAAGACGTAGGAGGCTCTGTGACTTCCCCACAGAAAGGGTTGGAGGTCCAAGGATCATGTCTCTTGGGTGGGACAGGACTCAAGTTCCTCCAGGGAACCCATGAGAGCATGTATAAAGCAGCAAAAAGCACTCCCAGCGGCCATTACAACCATAGGCACACCGTTTCTCCCCCCCCCCATCACTTAGGAAATAGGTCAGATCAAGACCAAGTGAGGACCTCAGTATCAAAGTTTCCCCAGAAAGCCAGGAAAATAGACCTTATTAAACACAAATTCTACTAGAAACCCCTAGCTTTTTAGGTATGGAGAATTGACACACAGGGTCACCTAGTGATGAGACATACAACTTTCAAGAAATGACTGGTTGTGCTGAGCCATGGTAACTTTAATTACTGGCATTCACCACGGTTATGGTGCTTTTCTTTGCTGGCAGCCGAGAAACGCTGTGGAGGCGTGCAGGGTGGGTAAAGGTTTGATGTACATCTCCTAACTCTGAAAAGCAAATAGCAATAATAATAAAAACCAAATTGAAGCCATAAATAAAGAGTCTCATTACAGGCAAGAGCAGACAGGATGGGAAAGATGGGCAGGGCACTTCTCCTGGCCTCAAAGCAGGTCCAAGGCTGGGACCTTCCTGCCCTGTCAAAAGCCATATCATTAAGCAAGTAAATTCGAAGAGGGTCAAGCTAACACTCCATGGAGTATGAGTGCCCTGCTCACCCAAGTGTGAGTACCATTACATCTTGATGCAGTCATTACCAGTCCACTGGGGAGACTCCATGCAGTGCCTGTCCTGCCCAATTGCCTTGGACACAGTTTCTCTCTGCGCCAATTCTTTATGGCTTGTTCCAGAAGGAGTGGAAGGAGGAGCAAATACGCATGCCCCCAGAAATCACAGAGCCTGCATTTACTGAATACTGTGACTGCAAAGCCTCCTTCCTCTCTTCTCCCTCCCAGGTGTTGGCATGTGTCCCCAGCCTGCTTTCCATTCTGGTTATCCAGCAGCTAGAGCAAGGGGCACTCAGCTGTCTCTGACAAGATCCCTTGGAAACAATGTCATCTGTCCTCTCTCCCTCCAACCCTGCTTTGGCTCTGGCTTTTAGAGAACCCTGGCTTTTGGGCTCCAGGTCCTTGAACATCCCTTATCCCAGAGGGTAGAGAAGGAAAGGAAGCACAAATCCACATTTTCTTTTTTGCATGTGTGTATGTATTTGGTGTATGCGTGTGTGCATGCATGTGTGCGTGTGTAGGCCAGAGACCATGATGGGTGTGTTCCTCAGTTGCTCTCCCCATTTTATTCTTGGAGATAAGGTCTCTTGCTAACCTGGACCTCACTGATTTGGCTAGACGAGCTAGCCAGTGAGCTTGAGGGATTCTGTCTCTGCCTCTTCAGAGCTGGGAATATAAGTGCATGCCATGGCACTCAGTGTTTTACATGGATTCTGGGGACCCAAACTCAGGTTCCCATGTTGTAGACTTTACCACTCATGAATTCACCTCCCCATTTTCTATCCTAAACTGCTAACAGGGCAAGTTGGTTTTGAAACTGGATACCCTTCTAACAAGACCCAAAGGTTTAAGTTCACACAAACTCTTTTTACATTTTGCTGGAAATCAGTTTGTTGAGTATTATGGTTAATACTGTCAACTTGATGGGATTTAGAATCACAACGGAAACAAACCTCTGAGGGTATCTGTGAGAGAGTTTCCAGATGGGACTAACTGAGGTGGGTAGACTCACCATAACTATGGGTGATTCCATCTCATGGGCTGGGGTCTTAGACTGAATAAATAGGAGAAAGAAAGCCAAGTACCAGCCACTCTCTCTCTGCTTCCTGGTTGCAAATGAGATGTGACTGTTTCTAGCTCCTGCCACCATGCCTTCCCACCATGATGAACTGTAAAACCTCAAAGTGTCAGCTGATACAAATCCTTCCTTCCTTGAGCTGCTTTGTCAGCTGTTTTATTAGAACAACAAGAAAAGTAATTAATGCACTGAAATTCTGTTGATTCTTTTTTATGCTAGGCAGTGAACTTCAATATTCTTTTCTTGCTCTGTCCTTACAGGGGTTGATACCAGGGCTATGATGGTTTTGCATAAAAGGGAGAGGGCTCCACCTCCTTTGTCCTAAGAAAACTGGTGTAGTGATGATGGGGAAAGAGGGTTCACCTTCAAGGGACAGGGCCCTTTTTTTCCAACTCTGGAGTAGGTGGTCTCACTCAATGGCATTGGCCTCCAGGCTTCTAGTCCCCAATGCAACTGACTGACTAGAACATAACCAGCTGTGGCATCCATTCATGAGCACCTCTTTGCTGCTGCGTACCACTCCAAAAGTCCCTCAGCATCAAATCTGCCGGCCCCAGCTGACCGAAGCCTGACCAATGTGTTGAAGGAAATTTTCTTTGTTTTGTTTTTTCAAGGTAGGTTCTCTCTCTCTAGCCCAGGCTGACCTGGAATTCACTATGTAGTAGTCTCAGGCTGACCTCAAAATCACAGCAACCCTCCTATCTCTGCCTCCCTAGTGCTGGGATTAAAGGCGTGTGCCACCACTACCTACAAGTTGAATAATTTTTCTTTTTTTTTCTTTTCTTTCTGAGGTAGGATCTCCCTCCAGCCCAGGATGACTTGAAATTCACGATGTAGTCTTCAGGGTGGCCTTGAACTCATGGTGATCCTCCCACCTCGGCCTCAGCCTCTAGAGTGCTGGGACTAAAGGAATGCATCACCATGCCTGGCTCAGTTGAAGAATTTTTAAGACAATAGGACAGGTCTGGTTGAGAGCCCCCTGCCCAGAAGGGAAGGCTCAGAGAAAACAAGGGCTGCTCCTACAGGGCACATCCAAGGGAAGAAAGCATGCTGCCTGACCCTGGAAACCCACTGAGGGGTATAGGCTGGAGGGACACAAAACTGAGGAGTGGCCATAGAGGGTATAAAGACCAAAGGGCACAGGGAGGGGTGAGGGCGGGAAGAAAGTAGAGTTTTGGGTACCAGATGAGGATAGCTAACAGGACAAATGTTGCTGAGGCCACCAGAAAGATGGGCATGCAGGTGAGGGAGCCCAGGTGACCAGGACAGCACCGGCAGTTAGAGAAGTGTCTGGCATCCCTCCTCCTCTGAGGTCTCCTTTTAATTGCTGAGTCATCTCCCCAGCCCCAACCCATTTAAGAATTATTTACTTGTATATGTATGTGCATACACATGTGTCACTCCAGACACATGCACCATTTTGCACCAGGTTTTATGTGGGTGCTGGGGAAATGACCCAGGACCAGCAGGCTTTGCAAGTAAGTGCCTCCCCTCGGTCTTTCTTGTGGACCACTCATGCTCTGTTTCAACCAACCACCAGATTCCACTGTTTCACACTCTGCCTCAAGGTCTCAAAGTCTCCAAGTTCAGCTCAAAATCACTGAGGCTGCCTCCCCCCCCCCGCACCTGCAGCAGCCTTTGGCTGACCCTCTGTAGCTGTTTGTGTGTCCCCACCAGCAGGGTCCTGGCTGGCTTCATTCATCCTGAGGCCCCAACACTTAGCACCTAAATCCACCACTTTCAGAGAGCTGTCAACATCCCAGGCCAGTGAAGGGGTGGCTGTTTTGAGTGCTATTGCCCCTTCTTGGGCTGGAAATGTAAACAGATCACACTGCCCTCACACTCCATTGGTTCCCAGAGGGTGCTGTAAAGAGGGGGCTCTTTCCCAAGTTCACATTGTGACCATCTAGGGAGAAGAAAAGCTGCAGATGCTATTCCATCCCCAGGGACTTGTCCACCTGGCATTTGTTGGTTAATGCAGCCTGCATGGAGGTTCTGGGATACTACTCCCAAGGCTCAGCTTAAAGAAATCAAATGCTCATGGCCAGGAGAACCTGGCTGAATACTAGGCTATCCATGGTCCCCTGTCACAAGGATTGATCCAGACGACCCATGGAGGAAGTTATCCAGTGGATTGGGGAGGGGAGAGCAGCGGGGAATTGGGGATAAAAACTCATTGTTTGCCCACTAAATATTGTAACTCATTATGGACAATAAAAAAAAAGAAATCAAATGCTTAAGAAAGGGGTCCCTCCAGGTATGACTGCCTCCATGGATTGTCCCCATGCCCATACACCCTTAAGACATTTCCTAAGGCTCTTAAGTACCAAGAACACCACCAACCCCTAAACACAATGGTCCACTGCTCAGCTTGAAGACACTTCTGCAAAGGTCTGGGAGGCATCAGGGTACCTTGCTGTTGCACAGCCGTGTGACTTCCTTGACCCTGTTGTACCGGTCACTATTTCACACTCAGGAAGTGCTGTCCCCATCCTTCCCGGGAGCAGCTGGTGGAGGATGGCTTCCAGGCACTCCTCAGGAGGGGCAAGGGAACGCCTGGGCAAGGCGCGGTGCACAGCGCTCTCACCCTGCAGGTAGCACTTTAGCGCTGCACGCAGAATACCAGCAGCATTCAGAACCTCCGCCAGTGTGCAGAACCCTTGCTGAACCTCAGCTTAAAAGCAACAGCCCCATTCAGAGTGCAAAACCCGGGCTCACATGCAGCATCTCGGTCCTTCAAGAAGCACTTGTGCCCGCGGGCAACACCCCAACACGCCTGCAGCACCCCCACACCCCGCTCACGTGCAACATCCCTCCTTCATATGCAGAACCCTCTCGAGGGGCAGAAAACTACTTCGAAAGCCAGGGCTTGCATCCTGCAGGGTGAGACCCCCAAGAACAAGGCGGCTGCCTGCCCCCTCCCCACAGCCTGCTGCCTGTCTGCATGGTCCCAGCATTCGTCTTAAGGGCAGGCGGCGAGAGCACAGCCACCGGGCAGTAGTCTGGAAGCACCTTGCTTTGGCCTAGCCTCGGCTTCACCCCCACCCAACCCCGCGGCTCCAGACCTCGCCTCTGGGAGCCCTGCCTCCCCGAGCGCTCACGGGGAAGGGCGGAACAGCCAAGACGGCCGGCGCTGATTGGGTAGTGCCTCCGATTGGCGGGTGCGGGCACCACTCGCCAAGGTCGCTGCAGCCGGGTTCACTCGCTCGGGCTCGGCTCGGCTCGGCGCCACTCGAAGCGCTTCGGCTGGGCTCGGCTAAGCGGCTCGGTTCGGCTGCTCGGCTCGGCTCGGCTGCACGGCCGAGGACGGGCGTGCGCTTGGGGGCGCGGGGCGCGGGCCTTGGAGGCGGCGGCGGCGGCGGCAACCGAAAGCCTGGTGCCCCCGCCCGCCCGGTCCTCTCGACGAGGCGGAGGCATCATCGCGGCCGAGCCTCGGACGGGCGCGTCGCGGGGGGCGGCGGGGGCGCCCAGCAGCGCGGCCCGCCCGGCCCGGGGGGCGCCGCCGGCCGGGTCAGCGCAGACGGCGCTCGGCGGACGCGGACGCACTACTGGCCGGCCCCTCCCTGCCCGCGCGCCCGGGCGCCCACTCGCCGGCGCGGGGCCCGGGAGCGATGACATCGACGGGGAAGGACGGCGGCGGGGCGCAGCACGCGCAGTATGTGGGGCCCTACCGGCTGGAGAAGACGCTGGGCAAGGGGCAGACAGGTGCGTGCGCGCCGGCGGCTGGGGGCGCGAGCGGGGTCGGAGCGCCGGGCGGGCGGGAGCGCCGCCGCTCCGGGAGGCCGTGCTGGCCGGCCGGGCGGGGCCGAGGGAGGCCGCCGAGCGGTGATGCTGCAAGGCCAGGCCCGGCCCGGCCAGGCGGCCGCAAACAATGGGCGGCCGTGCGCCCCCCGTCCGCCGTGCGCCCCGGTCCCACCGCGGGGTCCCGCAGGCTGGTGGCTGCGGGCGGGCGGGCGCGGCCCAAGGGCACGCGGCGCGGACCGGGACGCACAGCGGACGAGGGAGGACGCACGGACTGGGCCTGGCGGCTCCCGGCGGCCCCGCTGCAGGTGCGCGGCCCGGGCCGCATTGTGCTCCCTAGCGCCGGGCCCATTGTACCTCGGGAGGAGGGGGACGAGCGGGCGCCCATCTGCCGTCTGCCGCGGCCGCGCTAATAGGCATGCTGCCTGAGCAGCTGCTCCCCGGCCGCGCGACCCCCACCTCCGGGAAGCGGCCACCGCCCGGCCCACCCGGCCTGCTTTTCTTGGCCCCAGCCTTCCTCGGCGAAGGGAGCTAGATCGTAGGAACCAAAGGAGGGCTGGACAGCGCCTTCCTCAGCTCCCAGCCCCAAGCCTGCTTCTGCGACACTGGGCTCCCCTGGGGACGGAGAGGGTGACAGTTTCTGGGACTGGGCATACATCTTGGCCTAGCTGTTTGAGCAGACCTGAGCCTTCAGCAGGAGGGGTCTTTCCCAAGGGTCTTCTCTGTCTTTGCCGGGACAGATTCTGGCCCTGCCTGGCTCAACCCAAGCCAGCAGTGAGTCCAAGCACCTTGCATTTGGCCGGCTTTCCCAGCCGGGCTAGGCTTAGCCAGCCCCCTCATCTGGTCAGCCAGGCACATTCACACTGTCGTCTTTGTCGGAGACTGGGACTCAGCCATTTTCTTTCTTCTCTCAGGACCTGCTTGTCTTCTGGCTGCCCAAGGGTCCGATTGGCATTGCCTGTTTCTTCCTTTTCCTTCTGAGAAGTTCCATAGAGCCAGGGCAAGCTGGGGTGTGGAGGCCAGCAGTTGGATGAGATGTGGTTGGGTGGAGCTCCTGAGCTTTCTCCAAACACCCAGGGGCTGCTGGAGGCAGCACTGGAAGGTGGTGTTTGAGAAGAAAGTGGGCCAGGCTGGGCCTCAGTGGAGCCCATGGCTGAGGCATATCACCTCTGGGCTCCCCAAACTGTGTCTTCCTACCCCTAAGCAGAGCAGCCAGCACCAAGGCACCTCGAGAGGATGCCTGGCTTGGGAGGGAGCAAAGAGCCCTGGACTTGCGAGGTGGGAGGGAAGTGCAAGGCAACTGGTGTTCCCCGGAGTTCCGGATATACATGTTTCCTGGGATGAACAGGTGTAGTTTGTGAGATCTCAGATGAAGGAAGGGCCTGGGGCGGGTGAATGCAGGAGCCAGTGAAATAATTGAATTATTGAACCAATAAAACCTTGTTATAAGAAGTCCTGGGCGGGTAAGCGTTGACAACAGTGAGCAATGTGTGGTCTCCATGGGCAAAGGCTAGTCTCTCTGCTCTTATAAAACAGCCCTGAGCACCCTTGCTCCTGGGCACTTAGGAAGCAGCTCTTCTTATTACTCCTGATTGTCACCATGTGAATGTGTCACCTTCCTCCAGCTATTCTCGAAGGAACATCTTGGTGGAAATGGTCCTTTAGTGTGCCTGTGCTGCGCCTGACCACTCAGCACCAAAAAGCAGAATGGTTGCCATGTTCCAGGTGTGGGGGAGGGCAGATTTCCTGTCAACCTTGGTGGGAGAGTGCAAATCAGACCTCTGTCCACTGCTGCCCTGCCTACTACAAATCCTGAGGGCTTCCCCTAGCCTGGCAATTTGTGATGGGGACCTCCCCAACATGATCCTCAGCTCCCTCCCTTTATTCATTTCAACTTTTATTTCAACTGATTCCTTCCTTCGGCTCAAGTCCTTTCACATGGAAGCTGCTCCTTAGGGTTGTGGGTGGGGATGGTCTGGTGGAGTGAGCTTTATGGAGCTGTGTAAGCCCTATCACCTGTGGGAAGGTGGACCCCAAGATACCACCTTAGTGGAGTCAGATGAGGTGGCAAAGATTCCCTCTGCCTGCCAGGGCAGGGTTCTGTTTGCCCTTTCTTTGATAGCATTCAGCGGGTGGTGGCTCAGTTGCAGAGTGTTGTTCCCTTCATTTTGCCTAAGTGTTTGGCCTCCCCACTGGACTGATGTGGCTTGTGGTCATGTGGTAATCTCTCTTTCTAGGTGTTTTCCCTACAAAGCCACTCCTGGCAGTGTGGCCCCATAGCCTGGACCAGGTGCCAAATGAGGCCAGAGTGCTTGGTGACCCCTGGAAGCCTGGCTAACAAAGGCCTTTTGGGAGACGAGGGGCTTTGGGGTGCCCAGGAGCAGGTGGGAATGCACTGGCAAGGGTGCTGTGGGATTCCATTCATCTAAGACATGCTCAACTGGCCCCTGCAGAAATGGGAGACAACCTGTCATTGAGGGTACCACCAGAGGCTGTACCAGGAGAAGTGGGAGACACTTCAAGTAAGAACCATAGGCTGTGTCTCAACCTATCAGAAGTTGAGCAGGGCACCTTCCTGCCCACTCTGAAGCTCTGCTTGCTGGGTGAGCCCACATTCTGGGAGAACCTAGAGGATCTCTAGGAGAAGGTGGAGATGGCAGGAAGTGGGGTTAGGGCAGGGCAGGGCAGGGCAGGGGATGCATGAGAGTGCCAGCCTTCTAACTCACCTAGCTAGAGTCAGAGACCTGGTAGATGGTCTGCCAGGCCAAGGGACATGAGCCATCCCCTCCATATTTCAAGTGGTCCTTAAGAGGATGGACAGGGCTCTGTTGGATGGTGGTTGCATAGGAGTCTTGGGATGGAAGAAGCTTCTGGGTGTGGGATAGGTGAGGGGTTATTAGGGAGAGACAGGTGTGAGGACAGTCAGGTGAGAGATAAGTGAGAGAAGGGGATGTGGCAGACCCTGTGGGTGGATGAGTGGGACCTGCTGGTCTCTCCTGCAGTAGATGTAGGCATCATGTAGCACTACCCTGCCAGTCCCCCAACTCCTGCTGTGAGTCCCATAAGCCATTGTCAGCATCCTTCCTGCGTCAGGCTCTTGCCATCTGACCTAGTTGTATAGATGAAGAAACTGAGGCTCATAACGTGGCATTCAGTTAAGGACCATGCTGCTTGGGGCCTGATCTTCCTCCCAGGTTTGGCTTCATAGTTCACGCTGGGAGGTATGCAGCTCTGGGGCCTGCACAGGCCATACAGCTGTCCTGACTCTCTTCTGCCTCATTCTGCTCGCTGTCCGTGGAGGAGCCTGCGTCATGCCTGCCCTCCTCCTACAGTGCAGACTTTGCCCAGGATTCCTGTTCCCATTGAACTGGCTTTGAGGACTCTTCCTGTTGGTACCTCAGCACAGAGGACATTGATAAGAAGGTGCAGTTGAAGTTGGCTGGCAGTTCCTGGTGGGTTGGATGCATCTCAGGACCCCTTTCTGTCTCCGCTTACCAAAGCAGTTCAGAGCACTTCTGTGTCCCTATGCACATGAGTCCATGGTAAAGGGCCTTGAACAAATAGGATCCGCTTGTATGGAAAGGCACTATGTGTGGAGGGCATGGCATAGTCCCTCATGCCAAGGTACAATTGTGCCCATACAGAGCCCATTTTGACGTGCTCACAGAACTGACCTGTTCCAGACCTAACTGCACCCAGATCCTTAGTGTGATAGGCCTGTGCAGATTGAGCTTCTAGAATCTACTGTGGCCAAGTCTGTGCAGCTGTCCTGGCTGCATGTGATAGAAGCAGGGCCAGGCCTGGCCCTCTCTGTGACATGGAGTTGGACAGCCCTTGCTGCCACCACCCCCAGGCTCTGAGGAGAGTCCATTTCTGGCAAATCCTCAGATCGGCTCAGAAGTGAAGGCTGCTGGGGCCAGCCAAGAGCACTGCAGCTGTGGGTGAAGCTGAGGCTCTGGGGGACTCCCAAGTCCCACCCTATCCCTGGCTACCTGGAGTGGCATGAACCCTTCCTACCTCTGAAGGTGTTCAGGAATTGTTCTGTCATCAGAGCAACCCCTGTACCTGCTGTGCACTCCCAGCCACCTCAGTGACAGCATGAGGTTGGCAGGACCTGTATCCCACCTGCTACCAGAGCTGACCAGGTCCGGGTCCACTCCTGGACATGAGCTTATCAAGTGTGTGCCCTGTCTCTGGCTGTCTGTTTTAGATTCCCCTCTGGTGTTTGTAGAGTGACCTGGATACAGGGTGAGCTGGGTTGGGGGCACATTTTCACTCTTGCCTTGCTGCCTGGCTCCTGTGTTGCATAGTGGGCAGCAAGTCCTTCCTCCCCCCCCCCACCAGGGCATCCACTGGCCATTGCTGAGGGTGACCCAAATCGCTGGGAAGTCCTCTTGTCTGGATTCTGGCAGAACAGTAAGGAAAGCACCTTCACAATAACCTGGTGACCCCTGAAAAGAGTCACACTACTTCTGAAACCAGTATCCAGGTGTGTAGCTTGGCAGTGAGAAACTACCAGGCTGGCCTCTGTGGATTTGAGTTGGAGGGCCCTTGTGGCCACTTGGAACTTAATGGGTCAATGGGCTGCTGGCCCTGGAGGCTTTGCACTGGTCACCTGGGGGTCTAAATACTCACTAGCAGAGGGCCTTTGAGCCTAAGGTCACCATCTGTGGAATGAGTTTTTTCTGTCACTTTTGTGAGGCTCTGAGGCTGGACAAAATATGAGAGGGACAGCTGGGACACCTGTCATAGCCTTTGGGGGTCCTGGAGGAGACAAGGGGTCCTCCTCTCTGTGTGACAGAGCTCTTTGTGCTGCTCTGTACTTTTCAAGAAGTGCATGGTGTCCTTGAGGGTGCACTGCCAAATAAGACCTGTGCCAGGTAAGAACTGAGCTCACCTGTGGGGCACCCCATGTGTCCATCTACCCAGGTCCCGCTTTGGCCAAGCTGCCCACAGGTCTTAACCATGGCTGCCACAGGCTGCCACAGGCTGCCCCAGGCTCTGGACAGGATGGAGTTGTAGCAGAAGCATCAGGGACAAAGCAGGGATTGTGCCAGGCCAGCCACCCCTCAGGGCCCAGCCTGCCCGGTCCACTGCCTCTAAGAGGCCTGTGTTCTATGGCCTAGCAGCTGGGAGCTGGTCCCTCCCACTGGACAGTGTCCTGAAAGTCCAGCTGTTAAATGGAAGCCTCCCCTTTCTAAAGCTGCTGGTCACAGGCTGGGTCTAGGGTATCTCCCTAGACTTAGGGTCAGAGTGTGAGGGTCATGTAGGTTGGTGCATATGGAGTATGACATAGTAGCCTCAATACTAATCTGCCCCAGCATCCTGGCTTGGGAGGACAGAGCCAATCTCTCTGGGTATACACAGTATCCTTGTGAACTTGACCAGAGTTGAACAGACACTTCTGAGACCTTTTGGCTCTGGGCTGGTCAGGGTGGGTCACTGGGCTGGAGTGGAAGCTGGTGGGAGTCCTGGGTTCCTCTGAAGGGTCTTCTGGGGTCAGGAGTTTGTTGGCTTGCATGGGAATAGAAGTACTTCAGGACCTTTATACTGCTGCTGCCCATTCTGGGCTCAGGCTGGACCCCGAGGGTCCTGGAGGGCAGGGGTGGCCTTCCTGGCAGAGGTGGGAGTGCAGTCTGGACAGCTGCCACAGGGCCAGTGACGCAGGTGGGGGTGGTTCCACGTCAGCTGAGGCTCAGAGCCGTGGGCGGTTTGCGCAGGGAGCCTCAGAATGTGGCTTCTGAGGGATGGCTGGGCCTGGGAGCTCTGGGTCACTCCAGCTGCTGGGCAGCTCTTGTTGGGGTAAATATGTCAGGGTGGGGTTGGATAACAATGCCTTGTGGGCCTTTGCTGCTTAGGTAGTAGGGCTGCTGGGTCCTTGGATCCCTGAGACCAGGGGCCCATGGCTTACCAGTAAGTGCTGCCACATGTGCTGGCTTACCTACCAGCTCTCCTGGGGTCCTAGATGGTGGTTTTCTGGGTATGAGGCCTCTCCATGCTGGTCCGAGAGTTCTCTTATACTGGTCAGAGGTGAAAAGGCCTAGGCCCCAAAGAGTCTCCATCAGGGACCATTTGTTCTGTAAGTAGAGAGGCAGCCCTGGTGCTGGGTTCTTTATATTTTGGCCCTGGGTTCCAACTGCCAGGCAAGGGCTTGTTCATTTCCTCCTGTGTGGTCAGGTAAAGCCCCAAATGAGTTTCAGGCCCTGCGTCTAGCCTCATTCTCAGTCACTCCTTCTGCTGGTCCTAGTGGGATAAGTGAGCTCTTCATCAGTGAGAGAGAGCCTGACATAGCCTGAAGACTCAGCCAGTTTGGCCCCAATGCCTAGAACTTCAGCCCCTTCCCATTATGGTTTGTGTCTCAGGGCCCCTAGGCTCCTGGCTATTGGAACCAGCATTGTTGCTCTGTGTACTTCTCTGGTTTCCATCCTGTGCCATCCAGATAAGTAGCTGGTCTTTGGGGTCCTGTGGTACCTTCTTTCTTCAGGGCTGCAGGCATGACCATGGTGGCCTGCCCTTCACACAGAGGCATCTTCAGCCTGCAAGGAGCTGGGCAGGGGCCCCTCCAGACCTGAGCAGGGAGTGTTTACAAATTTCTGGAGGCCTCGAGGTCAGGGCTGTCCTGTGTGTGGAGCACCCAGGGTAGGATCACCCCTAGATCTTGGTTGACAGCTCAGACTACAGTAGAGGAGTCCCATGTCTTTGTGCTTCTGTGATGGGGAGATGTTGCCATGAGGAATACTCTTACATGGGGCTGAATGGAGCCTACACCTTATGCTGTGTCCAGTGGTACCTTCAGGATAGACAGTGTGCAGAGCATGGGGCATAGGATACAGTGAGAGAAACAGGACAGATGGTCCCTTCAGCCTGCTTGCTTCCTCCACTGAGGGGATTTTTCTGGAGTCCTTATTTATGGGGCAGCAGGCAAAGAGGTGATGAACCTGCAGCAGAGCTGGTCAGCCAGCTGTGCCCAGGCAAGAAGATGCTGGGCTGGCACAGCTTTACTGAAGCTCAGACTGGAAGCTCCCCAAACTTTGCAGGCCCTGGACTAGTGAGTTGGTTTATTTCATCTCGTTATGTGCTCCCACAGTGCCTAACCCTGGATTCCCATCAGATGGATTGACCTTTTCCTACCCTGGATTTATCTTCAGCATGGTGGGCCCAGGAGGTTTGGGGTAGCAAGCCAGCCATGAGTCCCCAGCCTGTAGCTACCTTTGTCTGCAAGGCTCCCTTCAGCCTCAGCCCTGTAGAACTTCTGTGGGTTGGGGCTGTCGTGGGAACTCTATGCTCAGTCTAGGTCTGCTTTGGATTATGGCATTTCTAGACAATGATGCAGACAGGGGAGTCTCCAAAAACCAAGTAGGCATCCTACTATCCCAGCTCCAGCCACCAGCAACATGCAGCCAGTTTTGCTACAGCCCCACTCCCCTTATTTGGAAGCAAATCCTAGTAGATACTTTGGTGTCTGTGTCAAAAAGATGGAGACTGAAGATACAGAGCTATTGATGCCCCAGAAATCAGCGCTGATTTGAAAAGCAGCAGAAATTAGTCTGGGGCTGGTAAAGGATTCTCTCCTGGGGCTTGGACCTCTCCACTAGTCATTTGCATCTTCTGCCTGGCAGCCATGACTGGTGCCCACCTAGCTGTCATCTGAGAGCCTTTCCCATGTGTCCTAGCCCTGCATCAGTGAGGTTTGGGTTTCTCACAAGTTCCCAGTGGACCCAGTATTCTTTGGGGTCCTACCTGGAGACCCAGGGAAGCTGTGGCCTGCTTTCTCTTATTCCACTCTTGGCTGTAAGAAGTGGCATTTATAGGCACTGCCTTTGTCCATCCATTAAGGTTCATAGTGCATAATGCCACAAGCAGCAAATGTGAACCTGGTGCAACCCAGCAACAGCAGTTAACATATTCCAGAACATTCACTGCATGCCGTACATTAAGATGCTGTCTCAGTGGGGTGGGTATCATGAGTGGGGCTCATTTTAGCTCTACTGTGGGGAGAGTGGCTCTCTGCCACTCCAGAAAGCTGGGCAGAATGGGCCTCCTAGGGGAGAGTGTACCCAACACCCTCTCACTGGACACATGGCTTTGCCCTAGGCCCTGCTGCCGGTCAAGGGCTCTCTAGCAGGTAAGAGTGACAGTGGGGGCTAGGAGAACAGCCTCCCAGCTCAGGACACACCCTCTCACACACACCTATAGGTCTTGGGGTCACTCCTCAGACGTGGCTTCTTCTGGATTCCAGGGAAGGCAACAGAGCTCTCACTGCTCACTGGCTCTGGTACAGCCTCAGTCTCCAGAGTAGAACTTCATCCAGTTCAAGTGTGAAGGCTTTGTGGGTCACCATTAGGGGCACTACAGTGTTTCCAACAGATGGACAGTGGGTGCAGGGAACACGGAGCTGAGTCAAGTGTACCAACCTGCCCAGGCCTCCTGTTGCGGACCTCATACCCTGAGACCTTAGAACTCCTTAAGCCGCACCATGTCCCAAGAGTCTGTGTCAGGAACTAGTGGGCTGTGAGGGGCATTACCACACTGCCTGGAATCTGGGAGCAGCTGGGCACCTGGTGTGGGCACTTCTGGAGGATCCCTGTGGTGTTTGGTCTCCTGCCTGAGGTTGGGGCTGCTGCTATGAAGGGCTGTGCTCAGCGCCCCTCAGTTGTGCTTGCACCCAGCACACAGGCATCTTGCATGTGCATATCTTGGTGACTAACCAGGACTGTAGCAACTTGGAAGAATAGTCTGCTCTTGAGCCCAGCTTTGTGTACAGTGTGGTTGGTTCAGGCACTCATAGGTGGGGGGAGATCCCCCAACCATTAACATATCCCTGAGCAGGGGTCTGGTGAATGGGTGCCAGCATCTGGGCAGACTCCTGTCCATGCCTACCCTCTCCTTCCCACCCTTCCTAGTTTGCAGGGAGACCTTGGCAGGCCTAGGTGGTGCTGAGGCCCCAGTTCCCTGGGTCCTCTCAGGGGTGAACTCTGGCCCCGTGGTCAAATACTGGAGGACCAAGCCTGAGCTCCCAGCCAGTGGGGAGCTGTCCGACAGGGCTGTGCTGAAGTCGGAAGCTTCTGCCTGGTAGGTGTTGGGGGAGGAGTTCTGCCTTTAGCTGTTGGTCCTCAGACCCTGGCTTCAGAAGGACTTGGGAGGGGGGAGGGGGACCTCTGATGAATTCCCAACCTTATTTCCCAGCAGTGGGCCTCCTTCCTGCCTCTAGTTCCACTCTGGTTCCAGCACTGTAGGGCTCTAGCACAGGCCCCAGCTGACACTGACTCCTCACTGGCACTGACCCTGACATTGGCTTTCCAGAGGTAGGTCCTCCTTTGAATGGCTGTGACCTCCTCGCACATGAGTAGCCAAGAGTGAGGCCTGTGACATTGTTTGTTCCTTGCCCTGGCTCTTTGGTGTCTCTTGTTTCAGGGCTTTTATGGCTGAAGATAGATGATATACAGGAATGTGATGGCCTCGGGTGGCCATGTGGGTGGAGAGGGGCTTGAATAGAACTGAGTCCTAGATTGCTTCATCAGTTAGAGCTGATTCTCAGGTCCTACCTCTGGGAGGAGAGGTTCATGGAGTTGGGAGAGTGGTGCCACTCATCTCTGGCTACTCTGACCTGGATCCTTTATTTCCTCAGACTTGCTTCTCCCAGACTAGCCCTCCTGGTTCCCTGCACACAGTGGGGTTTTGGTCTTCCCTGACACCCCTTCCCCACCAAGTCCTTCACCTTCCTGAGCTAGTGGAGTGGCAGGGGCTGACTGGAAGCAAGTAATGCTTGGAATGAGGAGAGGCTGGTCTTAGGAGCTTGGAGGATGACAAAGAATCAGCAGGTCAGTGAGGGGCCAGCTGCCAGGTGTGTAAAGAGAGGAGCACTCACCTTAGAGCGGAGGTTTGTGGCCTCTACATGATCCCAGAGGACTTAACCTTGTCATAAGTGGCACTGACTATACCCAACAAATGCCACAGGTGATGAGATAGAAGTAGCTGTATTCAATGAGTAAGTTTGTGAGGGAACCTATGTCTAATACTAGTGTCCTGTCCCATTCTTGGGAGGGCTGCAGTCATAATACCCAATTGACACCAGAATCCGGGGACTCTGGGGTAAGGATCACGCTGCAGGCCTGGCAGAAGTGCTTGGATGACCCCAGCATTCCCTGGAGCTTGGCTCACCCCTGGACACACTGACTCATGGAGGCAGAGGTGGGTCTGCAGCAGCATCCTCTACCTAGCCTCTCTCCTTGGTCACATTGCCCTCCCTTACACATACACGAGGGTCATATACCGCTTGTGTGTGCCCTGGCTAATGTCATCTTCAGGAGGACACAGCTTGGTTGAGTCACTTGGGAGCCAGTGGCAATTGTCCCCAAGCCCAAGGAGGCTAGATGGTGGCCATCATCTCAGGTCACATTATCTACAGTTCCCAGGCCATTGTGGAAATTCCTGCCTTGGAGCTCCTTTGATGGTACAAGGGGAGGTGCTGGGAGGAGGACTTCTTAGACTCCTGAGCTGATGGGGCTTCCCCTGTCCAGAACACAAGGTGCTGAGATACTTATTCCTGAGATCTCAGAGTGGGTTCCTTGCTGGTAGACACTTGACTCTGTGTCAAGTACCCCTTATCTGGTTACAAATATCTACTGAGCAGCTGCCAGGCTCCAGGCCTGTTCCACTACCCAACCTGGGTCTGGCTGCTTTACATGTATAGATGGAAGTTTGCAGAGCCAGTGCCCATTCCTAGCCTCACAGAAGTGCCTGCAGTCACAGGATCTCCAGCTGCCCTGAGAAGCTGCCAGGGCTTAGAGGCTGCCTTTTGTGGTGAGACTTACCCCCTGACCTCCAGCATCCTGAGAACTACAGGACTAGGGATCTGAGATGCCACGACGGGCTCTTTCCTGTAAGATCTGCTTCCTCCTGTCCTTGGGTCCCCTTAGCCTCTGCTGTCTCCAGTGACTCCTTCCTGACCCTACATTCTCTCTAGCATCTTCTTTCAGGGCTCCCCTTACACAGCTGTGGACTTCAGGGAGTAGATTACAAGGACAGAACCAGCCAGGCAGTCCTGCTTAGAGTCTGCTTGGCAGACATAGGGCTGGAGATCTGGGTCAGGTCTTTTGACCTCAGATGTCAACACCTGGGGTAAGGAAAGGCAGACTTATGAGACAAGAGGAGGTCCTGAGCCTGAGAACCAGCCTGAAGACGGAGAGGTGGCTGAGGCAGACATTTTGCCAGGTTCCTGGTGTGGTCACCAGCTCTGTGACACTTGGGGACAGATACTGCTGTTTGGAAGTATCAGAGTGTGGGCTGATGTACTCTCTCCTCTCCCTGTCCTTCCTGCCACTGCCCACTAAGCAGATTCTATTATTACCCCACGCTGCAGATTACTGGCTGCCTGTTCTTCTCGGATGGACAGGCAGGTGCTCCTGGGTGGGGGTGGGGCCATCATTTCTGTCCCCAATAGCAGGTGACTGCAATGCTCAATTTGGTTTCCCTCCCTGACCATGGTCTCCTGCTGGTATTGCAGGCTGGTGTGTTGGGATGTGTGTGTGTGTGTGTGTGTGTGTGTGTGTGTGTGTGTGTGTGTGTATCTGTCTTTGGTTATCTGGGCAGAAGGTCCTGTTGGGGGATTTGAGCTGTGTCTGGTTCTGCCAGGGATGTTACTTCCCCGTGCAAGGGATATGAGAATGACTCTAGACAGACTGCTTCCTCTCCAGTGGCTCACAAGGTCCTGGACTCCTCAGCTTTTGCTTACTTCATGACTTCTAGGCAGGCATGGAATAGATACTGGCAGGTGGGCAGAAGCAGGTAGGCCTCACCTGCACAGAGGGGACAGATTTAGGGCTCTGAAGGTAAATGGTGCTGAGCATTGCTGGCCCTCTGGACCCTGTTGCTCATGGCTGTCCATGGTAACAGGGCCCAGAGGTCCCTGAAAAGAGGAAATGTGAAGACTTTTGCCCTTGGATGCCTCAGAGAAATACCAGGAGTCCTGGTGAAAAGGCCAAGGATTACCTGCCAAAGCCCATATACCTGTGGAGGATGCTGCTGAGCTCTCAGTGTAGGCCAAACAGTAAGACTGTGAGGGGATGAGTGGAGTAGAGACAGCTCTGGGTCCTCCAAACCATCATTGGTACCTGCTGTATCTGCTTGCAGAGCCCTGAGGTGAACCTCCATGTGTTGTCAAAGGACCTGGGGGGGGGAGAATAAAGCTTGCAAAAGAACATCAGATGGGGAGGCCTGGAGCCTGCTGCCTCAGGATGGGTTGTGAGGTTGTATGCAAATCTATAGGCTTGTGTTAGAGCATGCATCTCTATGTGTGTGCAGGTCTCTGTGTGTGTGTGTGCGCGCGCGTGCGTGCATGTGTAGACCTATGTTTGCAGGTTTGTGTGTGTGTGCTTGTGAAGGTCTGTACAACTGTGTCTGCCTGTGTGTGGGATGACAGGTGGAGGCTCCCTGGGGCTTCCCAAGGAAGGCATCCCCAACCTCATCGCCATGGCAACTCCATCACCCATCCCTGGGGCCCTGGAGGAGTGGGGCCTGGCAGGTGCAGAGCAGGAGGGAACAGCTACAGACCTTGGAGCTCTGCTGGTGCATGGGGGTGGTGTCTGTCTGGGTTTCCAGTGTCAGCTTTGCAAGTGGCAGTGACTCCTCCAAGTCCCCATCTTTTCAGAGCCTGGCATTGCACTTCCCTTCTGGCCATCTCTGGTCTGCCCAGCACTGTATTCCCACCACTCTTGCCCTGCTCTGCATGCCACTCAGGTGCTATTGTGGACTGTGAGAGTACCTCTGCTACCTGTGTCTGCTCTGGTCATACCAGGATACATATGTATGCAAAAGGTGGGGGCCTTGGCCCTAGCCAGTGAGGGCTTCTAATGTAGGACTCCCAGACACAAGCATCACTCCCCTCTTTCTCCCTCTCTATCTAGTTCCTACTGGCCTCCCCCTCCTCACTCTGCACGTCTTTTAGGAAAATGTACTTCCACCCAGGCTCCTCTCCTCCTGGAGTCCCCAGACCCCTCATTCTGAAGGTGGCTCAGCCAGTGGCCCTAATCCCCTATTTCCAGTCCCCAGTCCTGAGCAGTGGGAGGGAAGGAGAGAGAGGCTTCCTTAACTAGGACACCAGCTTAGACAAACGATCCACCCAGTTGAATTACTGAATAGATAAGGGATTCATCAAAATATTTCATTGGGTTAATTTTACAGTATTGAATTGCAGAAACCAGTTAATAAAAATCTAATGTGATCACCTAGCACCATGGGGATTGGAGTGGGGGGTCTCCCCCTCCTCTAAGAGGGCACACCCTACCAATAAAGTAATTCCAAATGCCATCTGGGGTTCCAGCAGGAAGGCTAGGGCATGGGGGATGTTCTGTTTGGTTCTCTGTGCCCTGAAATTATCATTTGCACAGCACTTGTGGCCTACAGATGAGGGAGCTGGAGGAAAGCTACTGATCCTGCCCCCCTCTGGGAGGCTGCCAGAGGTGCCCTGGTGCTCCCTGGGGAAGAGTCCCGTGGCTCTTAGATGGGATCTCCTGGACACCCCTTCCTTCTGGGCTTCTGGGGTATGTGCAGCAGATAGATGCCCCCGTGGGACTCTAGCTGGGGAAGGGCCTCTGTGGCATCACACCAAGGTTATCTCTGGGCTCTCACTGCAGTTTCCATGGTAACCCGGTGCTGCTGGGCCTGGGCCAGCAGTCACTAGGCTGTGGCCAGGAGGAAATGGGTATCTTGTTGTGGGTCCTCTGCCCCCCCACTTCTTTAAATTGCAATAAGGGGGATGTTGGTGGGTCTTGAGGGGGGAGATGGCTGCAGAATCTACCTCTTGGGACTTGCCCCCCAGCATCTCCCTAGCCTCCCGACTCCTCTTCCACCAGAGCACCCAACCTGTAGACCCTTATTGCTTCTTGCCAGCCTGAGGTATGATGCCCTAGCTCATAGCCTGGGAAGCACAGGTGGGTCCAGCCTCCCTTGGACCTCCTCTGCAGTGGGGTCCATGACCCATCCCCACTTTCTGTCCACACACCCACATGTGGCTCCAAAGTCTGTGCCTCTGGGGAGGTCTACCCACCTCCTGAGTTCCAGCTTTAAGGGAATGATGGAGTCCAGTATCTGGACTGCTGGTCATCTTCTACCCCAAGTCCTGGGCTGGCCCTGGGGCAGCAGCCGCAGAGAAGAAGTGCAGTCGCAGGCTGGGGCACCCATGTCTTCCATATTCCCCATCCTGAACACCTTCTCACCAGAGCCCTGAGCATTCCAGGCCCCTTGGCAGACATGGGGTGGTGGGTCTCATGGGGAGACAACCCATGGCTGCCAGTCAAATAGTGACTCCAGATTGACCTGCAGACCTCAGCCTCCCCACACAGGTTGGGGCCAAACTGACCCCTCAGCCTGCCTCTCAAGCTGGCTGTGCCCCATCAGCATGTGAGCAGGGCATATGGGGTAAAAAGCTTTCAGGACAGCTGGACTGGACTGGTGACTTGGTCTCCAGGGACCCTAACTGAGGGCTGCAGTTTTTGAGTCTGGGGTTTTTATTCCCTTGTCCCTTCATGTTCAACTCGGGCATTCAGCTGGCTTTCTGTCTCCCAGTAAATCTGTCTCTGAGCCTGGGATTGTGATGATTCCTCACAGTTAGGGCTGACCCTGAGAGGCCAAACTGGTTCTTGGAGCAACTTGAACACCCTAGGTCTCCTTGTATTAGACTCATTGGCAGGTGGGACCCCTTCCTGACTTTGCACGTGTGCTGAGACCAAATGAGTGCTTGAACTCTTGCAGTTGTTGTGAATCAGGTCTAACTGGGAGGACATGGGATGTAGCTGAGTTAGGACTGCTGGGCAGCAAGTCTCAGAACACATCAGTGATTCAAAACAAGAGAAGGAAGGAGCCCTGAAAGCCCTGGGGATGATGTATAGGTCTGTCCCCCTCCTGCTGCCACGCATCATGCAGCCCTGAGGGTTTCTGAGACTCAGGTTTTTTGTTTGTTTGTTTGTTTTTGTAGCAGGGGTGTCCTAGGTCTCTGCCCTGTGGTGGTGTGGGGAGACCAGCAAAGGGATGCTGGGAAGAGCCCCCCCCACACACAATGTGCCAGTGGGCTGATGCTGCTCTGGTTCCTAGGCAGTTCTTAGGCACCAGGGTCAAGTGTGGGCAGATGCTGGGCTTCTTCTCTAATCTTTAGGGTCTTGGAGTTTTGTAGGGGTGACAAGAATAGAAGGAGCTATGTTTTGTGTCTGTGGGAACTGGTCACCCACTCAGGCACCACCAGTGGACCCTGGCCATGTGGAGGTGCAGCAAGGAAGCTGTGACAGTGGGCAGCAGAACTTTGGTGTTCACAGGTCTCAGGCCAGGGCTGTGGCTGGGGCACTGTGGGGGCCAGAACAGGGCCCCAGCTAAAGAGGGGCAGGAAGGAAGGGGTGGGGGATGGGGAGCTACGGATGCTACTGCCTAATCCGCTCCTGTCACCATGGCAACAGATGGAGGTTCAGAAGGAAAGAAGAGGGGGAGGGCTCTAGATGAGATGGCTGGGATTTGGATATGAGGAACCTTTAAGGTTGGGGGAGGGGCCCTGTGACCTCAGGCAGTGGAGTTGCCCTCCAGGACCTGTAGGTTGGGTTTGGACATGGGTGTGAGCTTCCTTTCTTCCAGCCTGGCTCCTAGGCCAGAGTGGTAGATTGACTGGGGGGGGGGGGGTCTGTGCCTGTAGGTTGTGGTGGATGGCAGGGTGTGTGTGGAGTTTGGCAGTGGACATGGCTTTGCCTCCCTGACACTGGAACTGGGGAGAAAGCTTTCCTGGGACACCAACCTCACCCATCAATGGTCATGTCCCAGGTGGACCTGAGCCCTTCCTCCCTGCTCTGCAGAAAGCTTCCTGGCCTGACCCAGCAGGTGGGGTTAGGCTGTGTGGTATGCACCTGGTCACTCTCCCAGGGTTTGCCCTCTCTCAGTACACTGACCTCTTCAAGACCAGATCAGGTGCAGCCCTCCTGGGATACTTCCAGCCTGTGGTAGTTCACACTGATTCATGAGGATGTGAAGATGTGAGAGAAGGACTTGGCCTTGTGGGCAGCCTTGGACAGTTGCCTGAC
Source organism: Zapus hudsonius (assembly GCA_004024765.1). NCBI lineage: Eukaryota > Metazoa > Chordata > Mammalia > Rodentia > Dipodidae > Zapus > Zapus hudsonius. The sequence continues at coordinate 59,774 of PVHP010002232.1, read as the reverse complement.
AGCACTGTGTGGATGTCATCAACCCCAGGGAAATCAGTTGTGGGGTTCCTGACCACTGTGGGAAATTACCACCTGAGCTGAGACCTCGGGCCTGGCACTTGCCTATTGTGGAGGAGAACGCCCCTTAGCCACTAGCTTGACCACAGTGCCAGGAGCAGCTCACTAACCTGGGATGATTTCTAGAACCCCTATTGACCCTCCTCAGCCAGCATGCCATCCCTGCCACATATGTCCTAATGGGCACAGGGCTGGCGGTCTGGGATCCTTGGGTGAGGTCTGGCAGCAAGGCAGTGAGCACCCTTGAAATATGCTGAGGTAGGTGAATGGGGTCCTTGTCTATGGGAGGATCTTTCCTCAGATGGAGAGGATGCTAGTGGCTCACCTGCCCAGTGTGGGCTTTGGAAACCACATAACACAATGATATTTTATCCTAACCTGTCGGGGTCCATGGGATCCATAGCAAGGTGTGACTCATGTGACTCTCACTCCCTAGGGAGGTCTCCTGGGCTCCCAGAGAGATCTCTGCAGGGCAGAGGGTGGAACATAGCCTCTGTGGCAGCTGCTCTGTGATGCCTACTATGCACACCTCCCGGTTTGCCATAGGCCTGGGAATGGTGCAGTGATGCATGGATCTTCGTGTCCTAGCAAGGTGGAGGGTCTTTGTCTCAACCATAGGGCTCAGTCTAAGTCAATGCTGGAGCTAGCTGGCTATGCCAACCATTGGCACTCTAGGGGCCCTGTGGTTCATCTGGGACAGTACCCTCAACAACCTTCAGCCTGCTCTTCCAAGGAAAGTGTGTGCCAATCCCACCCCACCCCTGCTAGAAACCTGCCCGTCCCAAATCCCGCTTGAGCTGACCTCCAGTACCCCTACACTGGTCTCCATAACTGTGTACTTGCCCCATCTCTGGGAACTTTAGGAGGTTCTGGGGCTCCTGCAAAGCTGGTAAAACAGGAGGTCTGAGGCCCCGTGGCTCCTTTCAGCCTGTGAAAGCCCCTTGTACTGGTGTTGGCAGGGAAGAGAGACCCTTTCTTAGGCCTGGGTCCTGTGTTCTCATCCCCAGTAGCAAGTAAGGTTAGCATATCATCCCCTGCAAGTAGCCATGCATCTGGGAGGGGCTCACCCATCATAGAAGAGAGCCAGAAGGTCCCAGTCCACTCAGCCTGACAGTCCAAAGGTGTTCACTGTGGACCGGTCAAGTCCTCAACTGCACTGTCAGCCCAGGGAAGGTTGTGTGCACCTGCACCTGGGCTGGAACTTCAGGGCACCATGAGAGAAAGGCACAGCACAGGGCAGCCAGAGGGACCAGGCCCAGGCCCCATGTCAGCTTGCTTTTCCCTCTCCTCCTCTGCTTGGTCTGGCTTCCTGGCTCTATGGGTACTGGGCAATGAAATCCATCTTGCCTCTTCATGATGGAGGAGGCGCAGGTTGGCCTCAAGCTTCATCAAAGCCTGGGCTGGTGTGGGTGTGGGCTGGGCCTCCCTTGCTCTCCCTCTCTGCAGGCCACAGGTGGAAAAGGAATGCATAAAGGGGACCTTGAGTCTTTCTGGGTCCTGGTGTGAGAACATAAAGGAAAAGTGGATTAGAATGGTGACCCCCATAATGAATCCATAATGGACTTCATGGCTGGTTTGATAAAATGGTATCACTTCATGAGTTGATTAAATTCCACTGTTCTCTACTTAAGCAAACTATTCTCAGAAGATAGAAGGTAGGGCAGGTGGGGTGACAGGCTTGGGTGAGGCCTTTGAGTGACCGACAGTGGGCAGCTAGGTTAAGGCCGGGGACACATTGGCAGAAGGCTATGCTATGTGCCTGGTGGTTCTGCTCTGAGTCTGGGTTTTCATGGAGTTGGGAAGATCAGAGAGGCTTTTCTGACATCCATTACACTCATGACATGGTCCATTTGTACTACCATGTTCCAGAGTTCTTTGAGTTTCTAGGAGTTCCAGGTTTCAGGGTCTCATTCTATCCCAGGTTGATTTGGAACTCACTCTATAGCCCAGGTTGGCCTTGAACTCATGACAGTCCTGCCTCAGCCTCCTGAATGCTGGATTAAAACTGTGCACCACCATGCCTGGCTCCAGTGTGTGTGTGGGGCATTATTTGCCTATTTATTATATGCCCCACTTTTAAAAAAAACTGGGTCCATCTCCATGCAAGCACCCCCTCCTCTGTCTTTTGGGATCTGAGTCTGAGAGGCCTTCTTCCAGCTTCCCTGAAGCCTGTTGAGTAAAAGCCTCTAGGGCTGCCCCTGGCCAAAGGTGCCATTCCTTCCTGTCTGTGTTCAGAGCCCACACTAGCCTGATATCCTTGTACCCAGTGTCTCAAGCACTGTAGGTTACTTTTGGGCAGTGGAAATGGCTCCTGGCTTGACCGTGTCAAGACCCTGGTTGGTCCTTTTCCTGGAGGAGATCCCAGTCACATCTTGGTTAGGGAAGAATAAGTGTAAGGTGGATAGAATTTCAAATGTGTAGGGGCTTCACATCTGATCTCTACCATGGAGAGAAGGTGTCAGGAGACCCTCCTGAAGCTGGATGGACCGACAGACCAGGGAATTGTGTACAGGGATATCAGGGTCACCTGAGGGCAATGCTCCCCTCTCCTTCCATGCCCCTTTCCTCCCTGAGTCCTTCAGAGGGCTCTGGCCAGGGGGATATGCTCTGCAGAGAAGTAGCAGGCCCATGTCTCCTGATTGGGTGCCAGGCAGAGGAGGGTGAGGGGCCTCAGAGGCAGCCAAAGGGCTGCAGGCATGTGAATTATTTCAGGGCTTAATTAATTTAATTTGAGAGGTTCTTTTCTGAGCATGAACAGTTGTCTCCCGAGAGGCGCGCGCCCTCTCTGGTGCACTAGTGGGCGTCCTCATGGTCTGTGTGGAAGAGCTTCTCCCCGTCAGCAGGCAGCCTTTCCCAGTGTGTGCAGTGATGGGGTACTCTAAGTACAGCTGTGGCCCAGAAACATGGGTGCCTAAGCTGTGGGGTACATCCTCTGAGCCAAGGGGTGGGGAGGGACTGGGATGCTAACAGCACCCAGAGCTGTGCAGCTCATAAGGAGGGCATGATCACTTTGATGTCTGCAACTTCAAAGGCCTTCTCAGCTCGACTGAGGGAGGGGTGCTCTGAGCAGTCTGTCTTTGAAGCAGGCCCATTGGATCTGGGTTCCCTCCAACTCGGGAGCCAATCTGCATCCCATGTTTGCCCCAGGCATCTTGGTCCTTCTTCCTGCCAGCATTGACTTTGAGTCTGATGTGATCTTGAGGCAGAGTCTGAAGGAGAGAAGGAGGCTGGGGGTTGGGCTGGTGAGGCCTAATGGCCTTCTTTGGGCCAGTGGCTAACTAGGAATCTCAGCCTAACTGCCTGACCCTCGCCCTAGAGCAGTCCTCCGAGGGAGTGTCAGCCTGGACAAATCTGTAGTGGACCACTGGTCAGTGCCACTGTGTGGACATGCATGAGGTCAGTATGGTCCTGGAACCCTGAAGCCCCACAAAGCTTGAACTCTGGAATTCCTTGGAGCTGGTGGTACCCTGGGAGTACTGGCAACCAGCTTCCAAGGGGCAGCCCATTCTTGGCCCTCAACGAGCCTCTGCTGTCCCAGTGTCCCACACAGCTCAGCTAAGATTGTCAGGAGGCCCCTCCCTCCACCTGGTGGCTGTGTTGTAATATCCATGGTACTGGAAGAGCACTGTTGCCCTGGGCTCCAGGTCTCTTCTGTCCCTGCCCACTCTCTCCATTGATTCCAGCTCCCTATCTTGCTTATCCATGGAGAAACAAAGTATCTGGCAACTGTTACTTGGACCACCCTTTTGCCCAGTGGGCCTGGTAGGAAAATTCTGGGGGGGGGGATACCATCCATTTGGAGCTACTAGTGGTGTAGTGGCAGGAGAATGGAGCTCTGAAGTCATGTAAACCTTGATTTCTGAGCACATGACCCAAAGCTCTGAACCTCTGATTTCTCTTCTGAGAAGGGAGCAGAGCTTTGTGAGGAGAAGGGGAAGGTGCATGGGAGTCTTGTCTGGCCACACAATGGCATTGCTGGGACATGTGGCCAAGCCTGTCATGACATGTTCCATGACAGGCCAGGCCTGTCCCATGACCTGTCCAAGGCTAAATGTGGGTCTCAGAACTTCTGGCCAACATAGGTGTCCCTGATGTGGAGAATCATGCTGCAGTGAGCGATGACGTCATCATGAATGCAGAGACATGCTAGATTTGCCATGATAAGAAACAAAACTTAAATATGTTTGTGAGCTGAGGTGTCCTATGTTGTCTGCATGGGCCTCTGAACAAATGGCCACAGGCTAGTCTCTAAGCCAGCAAGTCCAGGTGTGGGCAGGATATGCTGTAGAAAATCCTTTCCAGCCTCTCTTCACTATCAATGGTCACCACTGTGACCATCTTTGGCACCGGAGTCTGGCTGATCTCATATTGGGATCTACAACTCAGTTGTAAGTACAGAGGCCCCTTTCTAACCAGGTCACATTCATGGGTTGGGACACAGACACAATTTTGGGCCACGCCTCCCTCTCCCCTCATTCTCCCACTATAGACTAATGCTTCTAGCCTCATGCCCTGGGTATGGGGATATGTGTGTGTGTGTGTGTGTGTGTGTGTGTGTGTGTGTGTGTGTGTGTGTGTGTGTCTGTGTGTTGGGATCTGAGACCATGGTGGGGAGGCCTGCTGCCATCGGCCTTCGGAGCAGAGCCTCCAGAGTTCTGTCAAGATGCTTAAGGACAGAAGCCCAAGCTGGCAGGAATGACAGTGCCTGTTCTCCTCTGGACATTGTGTAATGCAGAACCCCTACCTTCTTTCTAGGGGGAGGGTTGCAGACCAGGTGCCTGAATTTTGCTCTCCCTCCCCTTAGGGCTACTTTCCTACTGCTGTGGGCAACCTGGCTAGGGCAAGTCAAGCTTTGCATTGTGGATCTATTTTCCCAGCATGGGGCTGTCCCCACCAAGCAGCCAATGCAGGCTGCTCTGCACCTCCCATCTGTCCCTAGGGAGATGTATCCACTGCTCCTTCACACACCCACGACTGCAGCCCACAGTGAAGTCCAGGAAAATGGGTCACCGTTTGCTGTGGTGGTTGCCCTGGGAGCTGCAGCATTGGGGGTGGAGGGGAGAAGGTTGGGATAAGGTGCCCTTGGTTCTGGAGGAAGGTGGTCAGAAATAGAGGCCAGAGGACCCTTAAAACATTCCAGGAAACAGTGGTCTCCTGAGCCTGATGTTGGGGAAGGTGCCCCAACTTGGCTCAGCTGGACTGGGGGTGGTGCACTCATCAGCTGACTCGGACTGGCGCTTGGGCATATCCTGCCCCATGATGAGCCTAGCTCCTCAGAAACTGCAGGGAAGGCCATTGCAGCCCGCTCACACACTGCACCCAAGCACCAGCTGACTGAGCAAGGTCCCCTTTCCCCAGGCTGCCACAGGCCAGGCCCTGCTGCCTGTACTGGTCCTTTTCAGCACCAAGGTCAGCAAACCTCCCTCAGCCCAGGTGGAGGCTCAGACTCTAGGAGGGAGAAAGCAGATCCTCCTCCTCCCTGTGGCTTCTCAACTGCTCTCACCATGCCCTAGCTGGGCTTGGGCAAAGGAGCTGACTCATGCCCACTCTCTCAACCCCGTCTGGCCAGGGCAGGGGTGTCAGACTGCCATGGGTGATCTAGCATCCTGGTTTGTGCAGACAGGAACTTCAGAGGAGGTGCTTCACCCCAACATCTGGCCATTCCTAAGACCCTGTGGACAGCTGAGCCCCCTGGTGGTTGGTGCTGGGGAAGGACTGAGTCAGGGCATCCACCTTATGATGGCCCTCTGGAAGGGTCAGTGAGCAGTGAGTCTTGAGAGAAGCTAAGTGGAGATTGTCCAAAGGACAGGAGAGGAAAAATACCCCTGGGCTCAGGTCTCCACCACCTTCCTGGCTTCCAGGAGTTCCATAGCAAGGCACTGCCTCTTCCTTGAGCTGGCTCTAGTGTCCTGAGGCAGGGATTTGGGGAATAGCCTAATTTAGCAGCTGCAGAGGGCTTCCATGCAGCAGTATTCAATACCCAAGTGCTGCTGTGCCAGGCTCTGAGAGGTTAGTCATGTGGAGAGGCTGCAGAGCCTATTGGGGGCATACCTCCTTGTTCAGCATGTGTTCCTAGACTACATGCTCTTCACAATGGGTGACCCCTGTGTGTGTTCACCTGCCCAGGACTAGCAACACCAAGAAGCACAGGCCCTGGGTCTGTATGCTCTGGTCCCTATCTGCACAGGACAAACAGCATGCCTGGCCAGGCTTGGACTGAGTCCTGTGTGCAGTGAACACATGGCCCAATGGTAACGTGTTGGTGGCAGGAGATATCAGGCAGTTCAGGGACAAATGTCTGAGATGACCCTATGGGAAAGATTGGAGGCCACTGTGCTCCCTTGAGACTGTGATAAACAAGCCACATGCTGGTCATGTGAGAGGAGTAACTTGGGAAGCCAGTTGCCTTCACAGAGGGTAGTTGAGTCTGGAGGGCCTGGGGTACTGGGAGTTTGAGGGTGCAGGGAATGTGAGCCCAAGTGGAGGCCAGAGGTCTTGTCTCCTTGGTGAATCTCCTGTGAGGTGTATAGTCCTAGGAGGTGGTCAGTGCAGCCTAGGGAATAAACGCAGTTATAGCCATGAGTGTTTCCCAAGAGCCCAGGTGTGGAGAGACCAAAAGAGGGGCCCCAGCAAAGGGACATCATGAGTGAAGTTATTGCCTCCAGTGCTGACCTGGTGCCTTTGTAGCCATAGCCCATGCTTGGGATGTATTGGGGCCATTAGCCAGGGGGTCCAGATGGGGCCCTGAGAAATCCAGGCTTTCATATGGGACACCATGGGATGTGGCCCTGAGCTCCTGCCTGCTGGTCACTGTGATATGGACATTAGTCATGAGATGTACAGGCATGTGTTATATCTGTGGCCAGTGTTGCTGCCCAAGTGGAGATCCTATATGTCTAAGCTGCTATCCCATACCCTCTAATCCCAGCCTGGCCTTAGCCAGAAGTGCTGGGGACTACAGAGGGTCCCTCATTAATGTCAACTGCCTGGGGTACCCTACCCAAACTAAAGAGCAGGGGCCAGCCTCATGGCCACCAGTGGACACTGGAAGCAGGGTCATATCCTGGGGATAGCAGGAACACTCAAAAACAGTGGCCTGGATGTACTTTGCCCATCTGTCCATCGAGCTCAGAACCCTCCACTTGGGTAGAGGTCAGCAGTGGTAGTGGTTGAAAGGACTGGTTCCTGGACTTATGTCCAGCTGCCCTAGACCCCTGGCCATTGGCACAAGATTCTTGTAGGTCTTAGGGAGCTGGGAGTCTGCTGCCTGAATTCTCCACCCCTTTCCCACCCCACTGTTCACAAGTAGCCCTGAGTCTCCCCCGGAGCTCTCCTGGCCTAACCACAAGCAGGCCCCTTCCTTCTTCCATGTTGAGACAGTGGCCCTTTGGGGTCCACTTCTGGGTGGTGTGGCCTGGGTGCTAAATTGTGCCTCCACTGCCTCCAAAAAGTGCCTCCCAGGCAGTGCCTTGTGCCTGGTTCTTCTGGACAGCCGAATGGAGGGTCACTATTCTGCCCTCATCCTGGTACAGTCCCCAGTCCTTGCCTCAATGAGGGGGCAAGACTGCTCAGACACTTCTCCTGGGGCCAGGTAAGGGCTTGCCAGATACCTGAGTTGGCTGGTTGCAGGTGTACACACACCTGTCTCTTGATTCCCCAGCCAGGCCATCAGGAGTTCCAGATTCCTGTGGGTAGGGATGGTCCTGTCAGGGCTTTAGGTTCTCACATTGGGGTCAGCCCTGGGAGGCCCAGGGTGCTTCCCTGAGGACACAGAAGTTCCAGCACCCTTGTTCCAGCTGTCTGCCACAGAAGTGAATCGCAGTTGGAGCCGGTGGCTCCTCAGACATTAAGCTTGGGCCCCACCCTGGCAAAGTCCCATGCAATTATCTGTGACACGGTATACTTTCCCTCTTGATGTGAGCCTGAATTTGTGTAAAGACAATAATTAGAGATAAATTCACAATTGGAAAATAAGCCCCAGCGAGTTGGAGGGCTGAGTAATGAGGGGTGATCGTGGGCTTTCCTCCAGAAGCTGCCTACCCGATAGTCTCTGAGGCTGCAAGCCAAACACCAGGGTATAACTGCTCAGAACCCAGAGATAGCCCCAGGAGATCCCATTTGCTCCGTTCCTATGTGGAAGCAGGAGTTGGGTTGTGGCCCATAGTACAAGGAAAGTTTTGCCAAGGAGGGGCATTTGCATACTGGACTTTGCAGGAGTGTTCAAGGGACAGTAGAGGGGGTGGGCTTTCTTTGCATACTAGAAGCAAATGAAAGAAGGCAGAGGTTGGGAGGGAGGGGCCAGAGCTCCAAAATGCAGTCCAGGTTGGTTCCCCTGCACCCTGGCCATGTGTCCAGAGCTTCTGTCATACTTACTCACCTGGGCAGGTCCAGGAGACCCTGTGGCTATGGGCCTTGGTGTCTGTTGCTTCTGGAAAGGCCCTCTGTCTCCATCCTCATGAGCCACATGAGAAGGCTTTGGACTGGGGAGCACCTTGTCTGGGTGGCCCTCTGTCTCTCAGCTTTCTAGAAGCCAGTGCCATTGGATGCAACAAACCTCAGGCTTCCTTCAATAAGGGAAGGAATACAGGGGTGCACAGGCCACACTCACTGAACGTGAGGGTCACATGTGGTCGTGACAGGATGGTTCTCTTCATGTTTGCTGTCTGGGAAGTTGGTCCAGGGCTGTTTGTAGTCTAATCCAGTTCAGTACCACCTCCCGCCTACTCTGGAAGAAGTACCACATTTTCCTATATGCATCTATGGTTCTTGTTATCTGAGGCCATGTGTGGGTAGGAAAGTTGTATGTGTGTGTCTACATGTATGTGGGGATATGTGTGCATACATCATGTGAGGGTGAGTGCATGGTGGGTGCATGCACACGTGACTAGGTGTGCACATATGCATTGTGGGACTATGGGCATGTGCACAGCCATGTGAGGGTGAGTGCATATTGTGTACACATAAGGAATGTACCCAGATATGTGAGGGTATTTGTCTCTGGTGTGCACATAGATGACAGAGCTGTGGATGTATACACCTGTACTTGGAAGTGGGTGCAGGTGTTGGGGTATGGTGCACCTGCATGGGCCCAGCATGTTCCATGGGGCCAGTCGGCAATCTCATGGTTTGTACCTTTGACCATGACTCCAGTGGTGCACAGAACTCATCCTGTTAGGACTTGTGAGTCATGCAGACTCAGATCAAAGGCTAAACACAACTTCCTGGGACACAGTTGGGATGCCCTTCCTACCTGCCCATCCTGCCTTGTTTACATCCTGGGTAAGTGACTCTCTTTGTTCTTTGGGGGTCTCCTGATGGGATGCATTGTTCTTGGTGTTTCTGGGCCATTGTTTATCCCCTCTTTTGCCCTCATGGCTTTGTCTCTGGCTGCTCCCTCCTGTAAATAGGTCTTGTAGACTTGTAGGAATCCTTCCTCTTGTCACTTGTCACTGTATTCCTCATTTCTGTTGTACCTACGGCCTTGTTTGGGGGACTTTGCTGGATAGTGTTACTAGAGTGCCTTCTGATGTGGTGCAGATTGTCTCACACAGGGGACAGCATGCTGTGTCTCAGTGCCCTGAGCTGTGGTGTGGGAGCAGGGTGGTGCTATCCCTGGGTCTTGTGCAGCCCCTGAGGTGGCTGAATTATGGATGACAAGCCGTCAGCACCCCTTTCCCTCCTGGCGAGCACTTTCTCTCTCCTGTCTGAGTAGGAATCACAGGCCCTCGTGCCAGATCAAAGGCAACCAGCAAGAGGCCCTAGAGCCTGTGCCAGGCCTCAGAGGTGGCCTTCCCTGGCCAGCACATTCCATGGAGGCCACCTCCTAGCCTGGGTTCCCACATGGGAGCCTAGGCTTCCCCTGCAGTGTAGAGAGAGAGAGTTTCTGCACCCAGGGTCTTGGGACCCCAGCCCCAGGCCCCAGGACACACTGTCCAAGGAGGACTGTTCATCTAGATGTCAGTGGGCCAGGGTCGAAGGAGGCAGGGGCTTTGGTGCTCAGGATGGGGCACATGGGTGTTGGGCCTGGAGGCAGGCTTGGGTAGGCAATGAGCCCCTCTGTGGGACCCACAGTTGCTAATAGAAAACAGAGCTAGGCCAAAGTCACCACACAGGAGGCAGAGACTGCCATGTCAGACGGGGTCCCAGATGCTGTCTCTATAGAACTAGCTGCAGCAGAGGGCAGGACCTAAGACTACACATGGAAACAGCCCAAGACAGAGTCGGGGGAGAGGTGGGGCAGAGATAAGGAAGTATTTTCCACTTAGCCATCCACTGTCCTCCTCTACAAAGGTTTATTCCACCTCCAAGGCAAAAGGCTCCTGCAGATTAATAAAACGCACACACGTGCACATGCCAGAATGAATACAAAGCAGATAAACATGTAGAACAACACTCTGTCTTGATTAAGGTCACAATAGGGACACTGCCCAGAAACCAGGGATGACATATTGAAGTCTGTTCCACCTATAGTCACAGCATACCTAGTATGCCTTGGTAAAGAGGAAGCTGGGCATCCTTGGGGGCTTCAGTGCCCAAGGCCACAACTCCCAGGTAGAACTTGGGGGCAGTCATAAGCCCCCTTTTAAAATTTCATTTTTATTCATTTGAGAGAGAGGAAAAGTATGGATACACCAGGGTTTCCTGCCATTGCAAATGAACTTCAGATACAAGCACCATCCAGTATATTTGGCTTTAGCTGGGTACTAGGGAATTGAACCCAGGCTGTCAGGCTTTGCAAGCAAGAACCTTTAACCACTGAGAAATCTCTCCAACCCTTGGTGGCAGTTATATATGGCTATGTGGTGGGGTGATGATTTATAGAGCACCCATCATTCAGGGGGTCCAGGGAGAAGGCCTGGGGACATGGAAAGCTGAAGTGGTGTTCCCCAAGGTACTGAGGGGCTTAGGTACAGAACGGGATGTCTCTGCAGAAATCTGCAGGTGGAGGGTTTTTTCCAATTGTCCATAATGAGTTGCATTATTTAATGGACAATGAGTCGTTATCCCCAGTTCCCCAGTGCCCTTCTTCCCCATCCCCAATCAGCTGGATATCTTCCTCCGTGGGCAGTTTGGATCAGTCCTTGGGGCTGAGGACCATGGATAGCCTATGAGTCAGCCCGGTTCTGCCGGCCCTAGTGTGTTGTTACTGAGGGGGGTCGTGTCTCTGGATATTCTCCCCCACCAAGGCTCTCACAATCTTTCCGCGTCCTCTTCCACTCAGTTCTCTGAGGACGGAGGTTTTTGATAGAAGTAGCCCTGGACTTAGGACATGCTGGCTCTCCAGCTGAGGGTGGCCTTGCCTAGGAGAGGAGTTCTAGGGTCCCAGAAGAGGGACAAGAACAAATGGAGACCAGAGGTTCTAGGATTGATGTAACTTTGGGACAGCATGTAATCCTTCCATGGAGCCATTCTGATCAGTGACCAGGAGCACCTGGGGTGGACAGTGGCCATGGAACTCAGTAAACTGGGGGCTCACTGGGTGGGGTGCAGACCACAAGTGAGATGGGGCTCTGCGATGGACATAAGGTGAGGCCAGCCTCTCTCCTACAGGCCTTGTGAAGCTGGGGATTCACTGTGTCACCTGCCAGAAGGTTGCCATCAAAATTGTCAACCGTGAGAAGCTCAGTGAGTCGGTGCTGATGAAGGTGAGGCAGCGGGCTAGTGCCTGGAGGGGTGGGATAGGGTGTCAGGGATTAATGTAGGTGGCATCTGTGCTCATACCTCCACCCAAAGCTGAGCCCCAGGGGTACTGCATATTCCTTCTAGAGCAATAGTGGTACAGCTCTTGAGTTATCTTGTCCTCTTAAGGATCCCCCTCACCCTCCCTGCTGGCCTGGAACACAGGCCACAGTGGACATTGAAGGTGCTGGGCCAACATGCTGGAGGACTTGAGGGGTTGGCTAGGCCTCAGTTCTCTGACTAGAATGAGGAGGCACCTCCTACTATCCCCAAGACTTCTTCCTCCAGGACCAGGCTGTCAACAGGCAAACAGGATGGGTTCTAAATTTTGGAGAAGCTAAGACCTTGGGGGTGGGCGGTGGCAGTCATAGGAGGTGCAGTAGGCAGCTTGGATGGATCATAGGGCGTTTGGTGTTGGAGGGCTGACATTATGTGCTTCCCTTGAGTGTGGGGCTGGGGCTTGATGCCGGGAACCAGTGTTGAATCGGACACATGAGTGGATAGAGCCTGGTGGCATGGGCCCGAGATATGGGACAGAGGTTTGTTATTATGGGTGTGATACACACAGGCCATGTGCGAAGTAAAGGACAGGGTAGCTCATGACAGACCTGGTGCTCTTCTCTGACAGCCCCTTGGGGGCCAGGGTAGCTGTAGGCAGAGTATTGCTCATTGCAAGTATGGCCTTCAACTCAGCAGCAGGCCTAGGGGAGCTGTGTGCTCCTCTCATAGGCATTAGGATAGGCTCTACCATCCTCATGCAAGGCTTGTGCCAGCCTGGAGCCTGTGGATGAAGGACCCTCTCTCCTATGCAGCTTCCCCCACACACACACACATACACACACAGGCGCCTGCATGAGACTGAGTGGCATACTCACCCACAGCTCTACCCCAGGTCTCCACCACTAACTTTTGCACAACCTCTGTCTTGGTCTCTGTTCCTCCCTGCTCCTGGGGACAGCAAGACAGAGCTGCAGACATTCCTTCTCCTAAGCTGGTCCCTCATTTCAGTGTCAGATAGCTAGGGAAAGATGCAGGCAAACCCACAGGTGGGTAGTCTGCTTGGTTTGCCCATGGTCAGCCATTCTGTGGCAGTGACATAGTCTCCCTGGCAGGTGGAACGGGAGATCGCCATCCTGAAGCTCATCGAGCACCCACATGTCCTGAAGCTGCATGACGTCTACGAAAACAAAAAATATTTGTAGGTATTGCTGGGCCTGGAGAGCTGGGGAGGCAGGGTGGGCTGACTGTGGGGCACAGGCCACCTTCGCCCTGGGAGAAGCTAGATGTGGTATGGTGCTGGCAGTGGCAGAGGAAGGTCTCAGCTCTGGCCATAGTGTCCACTGCTTTCTGACCAGACCCTGGTTGGCCATTGTTGCTGGGCGTCTACAAAGCTGTCAGCCTGAGGCCAGTAAGGGAGAAGGGCTTCCGGGAGGAGGCACTTGGGGTCCAAATGTGTGATGCTTGAGCCCTGCTAACACTGCCCCTGCCCTGTGCGGCTCTGCAAAGCTGCCTTGGCTTCCACCTCCCACTGCTTTCCTCAAGGCTCCCTCACAGGGCTTCAGTTTAGCTGACTACCCTGTCCACAGGTCCCCATCCCAGCTTGGGCTTCTGCCCAGCATGGCTGACACATGTTACCACCTCAGCTACCTGAGGCTTGTGGGAGAACATTGTGGGAATCCCAGCTGTCCAGATGCTGTGTGGCCAAGCCCAGCCTCAGCAAACTTGCTTAGGTGAAAGGGGGCCTGGGGAACAGTCACTGCAGGGCCACCAGGAGGTCAGGTAGCAGGGTTATCTGTGCAGACAAGGTCTGAGCTCCTCCTACTCCGATGTGAGGAAGCAGGTGTACTTCCTGGAGGCTTGACTGGCTGTTGCCCTTGGGGATTGTATCAGTTACTTTTTGCATGGCTGTCACCAGATACCTGACAAAAAGCAGCTTGAGTGAGGAAGGATCTCTTTGGCTTATGCTCATGGTTTAAGGTTGTAGCCCCATCTTGGCAGGGATCTGCTTGCTCACATCTGGGCAGATTAGGCAGGCAGAAGAGAGATGAATGTTGGCATTCGGCTGGCCTGCTTCTTTTCCCTTTTTTACTCCATCTGAGACCCCAACCCATAGGATGGCACTGCCTACGTTCAGGTGGGTTTTCCCTTCCTCCCCCCAATTAATCCTCTGGAAATACCCTTTCAGATGTAAGCAAGGATGTGCCTCATGAATAATCTGGCCATCTCAGGGACTCTAGAGGTCCCTCCCCCAGCTTGGGGCCCTTCTATGCTCCTGCCTTGCCAGTGGCCCAAGGGACACAAATAGCTGACCCCAGTGTCTACCTGGAGAGGAGACCAAAGGCTCCTCTGAGAGCCGAGGATGGGCAGTGGGGTGGGGATCAGTGAGTGGGACACTGGATATCACAGGCCTGGGGTTGGGCAGGTAATGGTCTTGGACCTCCATGTTGGAAAGATGCTGAAGTACCCTGTCAACGTATTGCTGTGCTTCTATCCCTCCAGTGCTGGCCTCAGTACAGCTCCTCTCTGGGTGTTGTCTCAGCCCCCCAACTCCCACTGATTCTCTCAAATCTCCCTCATGGGACTCAGGGCCCTAGGTCACATAACCTCACTGTCACCAGGCCTCTACCCCAGCTTACTGTGTTTGATCCCCATGATCACCTCAGCCACTTGAGGGCTCCACTATGTGGCACCTGCTCCCCACCACTCTCCTTAGGCTAAACAATGTGTGGTCTGTTCTGGGGCCCAACTATGGCATGTCCACCTGCACCCAGAGGGCAGAAGCCATCTGGAGCCCTGCCCTGCTGGGCCCTGCCTATGGCCCTGCTCTGGACACAGCACTGACCAAGGCTGTGGGTGGGCAGGAGAGGGCTGTGCGCCAGGCCACACTGTGGGTAGTGACACCCCCACCCTGTCCCACAGATATCTGGTGCTAGAACATGTGTCTGGGGGGGAGCTGTTTGACTACCTGGTGAAGAAGGGGCGGCTGACCCCCAAGGAGGCCCGCAAGTTCTTCCGGCAGATCATCTCGGCGCTGGACTTCTGCCACAGCCACTCCATATGGTGCGAGCTGAGCCATATCCTAAGTGGTCAGCGGGTCCCTGTCATCCTCTTGTAGGGGGCATGGGGAGGTAGGAGGTCTGCCAGGTACCTGGACCCAGGGCTTGGGAGGTCCTCTACTCCATTCCCATTTGCCTGCTCCTCACACAGGCAATAGGATGCCTTGCCCCTGTCACTCAGGCCAAGCAATCTGCCTCTGATATCACCCAGCTGGGCTGCCATTGACCTCTCTTCAGAGGGTTGGGTCAGAGAAGTGGGCACAAGGTCCCAGTGAGGCTCACCTGGGCTTTCTTCCCCAGCCACAGGGACCTGAAACCTGAAAACTTGCTGCTGGATGAGAAAAACAACATCCGCATAGCAGACTTTGGAATGGCATCCCTGCAGGTGGGCGACAGCCTGCTGGAGACCAGCTGTGGGTGAGTGGCACCCCTCCCCCCAGGCCACTGCCCTTTGCACCTGGAGCCAGACACATCAGCCACTGCTCCCCAGACTGGACAGCCACGGGGCGTTTTGCTGGGAAGCAGGAGGGCTTCATCTCCCAGCTTCCAGCTCCTCCCCCAGCACCAGAGCCTGGAGGGTAAGGGGTGTGATGTGACCCCTGGCTGGCCCCAGTGAGGGTGGAGGGGTCCTTGGTTCTCTCCTCCCTAGAGCGGGATGGGTGGGTGGCCATCCCTAAACATAGCAGCCTCAGGCTCCAGACCTCTGTCTCCCTCTAGCGTAAGAGAAGGCGTTGTTAGATGGAGGACTTGGTCCTAAAGCTTGCCAGCTTCCTGAGGCTAACCAGGCTGTGGACTGTGGACTCCACAGTGGGACCTTCTCGGGGTGGGACTTACAAGGGCAATGCTTCAAGGGTGGGTGACAAAACCTGGGTCCTGGGTCCTGCCCTCCTGTCCCCTGACCTGCTGCTTTTGCCCTCAGATCCCCACACTACGCCTGCCCAGAAGTGATCCGGGTAAGTAGCCACTGGGGTTGCTGTGGTAGAAGATCTTGTCCAGCTGCTGCTGGGTAAGATTCTGCTTAGTCGCCTCCCCTCCCCCAGGTCCACACCCCACCGGACCTCCACCCTGCCCCCTACCACTGCCTGACACTTCCCTCCTCCTGCAGGGGGAGAAATACGATGGCCGCAAGGCTGATGTGTGGAGCTGTGGTGTGATCCTGTTCGCCTTGCTAGTGGTAAGTCTCTGCCTGTCCTGCTCCCTTCTACCCTGCCTTACTCCATCTGCTCTTGGGGACTGTTACCTTCTGCTCGCCCACAGGGGGCGTTGCCCTTCGATGATGACAACCTGCGGCAGTTGCTGGAGAAGGTCAAGCGGGGTGTGTTCCACATGCCACACTTTATCCCACCCGACTGCCAGAGCCTGCTCCGTGGCATGATCGAGGTGGATGCAGCCCGGCGCCTCACGGTGCGTCCCTCGCTCGGGCTCAGGTGCCCATGGGGAGCCTGGTCCCTCTGCAGTCCCCATCCCTTCTTACCTGTCCCTTCCTGAGACGGTCTTGTACCTGTGAGGACAAGCCTTCATCTTCACCACCTGCTCTTGGATGCTCTAGGGAGAATGGGGCTTCTCAGTGTGGGTGGGTGGCCCTACCTGTGCCTGAGTGTGTGTGTGTCCTGAAGGGATACTGTGTACAGGGCTATGAGTAGGTGCCCAGGTGGATGTACTCAGAGATGGGTCCATGTGTGCCAAGGTGGGCACCTTGATGTATGGGATCTGTGCATAACTGTGCATTCAGGTGTGTGTCCCCCATGCTTAGTTCTGGGGAACACACGTGTGGTGGGTGGAAGGACTGAAGGTTGGTTCAGGTGACCCCCAGAGGGCCTGTCCCTTCTTCATTACTACTCTGTCTCTGATGTCCTTGTGATATGTCCCTAATAGCGTGGCAATTCTATCAGCTTCAGGGTGGGCAAAGGCCTGAGGGAAGCCCCAGCAGTTCCTCTTCTACCACACAGCACGCACCCATGTGACAGGGAAACATACCCTGTGGTCTGGCCTTTGTTGGAAAAGGTGCCATGCCTTCTAAGCCCCTGCGAGCTATCCCTGAGTCAGAGTAGAGAGAAGGCTATACAGGCTTCCAGGCCTCCTGCCCGCACCTGCACCCAGCCCGTCCCAGCCACCAGGCCCTCCTGGCTTCCTCTCCTGGGCTGATTCTCTGCTCCTGACCTCTGCTCCAGGAGGGCTCGGCTAGGCAGCACAGGTGTCCCAGGGCTCTGCTCGCTTCCCTGCCTGTCCTCCCCTCCTTGAACCCCTGCCCCTCCCTGCCTGGAGAGTCCTGCCCCCAAGCCTCTCCTTCCCTGGCTGCATTTCTTCTATACCTGGGGGAGCAAGGGTGCTGGCCTGGGCCTCTGGGTATGCACCTTCACCTTGCCCTCTCCCACTCTCCCGCTCTGGCCCCCACCTCCTAACGTGGGCTCCCCCTGGTACTAACCCCCTGTTTCTCTTTCCTTGTAGCTAGAGCACATTCAGAAACACATATGGTATATGTAAGTAGCTTCTCTGCCCACTAACGCCTGCTTTGCCTGTTGCTGTGGCCTGGAGGGCCTGCTAGGAAGGGGGGAGGGTGCCACCAGCTGGGGGTGCCCCAGCCTCACTCCGCTGCCCTGCGTGGCTGTAGCAGGATGCAGGAGGTCTTCAGGGCTGGGTGCAGGGAGAGCAGCAGGACTCCGGCCCAGATGAGGGTGGGTTTCCCACCCTCCTGGCCACCTCAGGGTGGGTGGAGTAGCCTCAGGCCAGGCCACAGGTGAGTGACTGCTGCGGGGTGCCCTGTCATCCACAGAGGTGGCAAGAATGAGCCAGAGCCAGAACAGCCCATTCCCCGCAAGGTACAGATCCGTTCATTGCCCAGCCTAGAGGATATCGACCCTGATGTGCTGGACAGCATGCACTCACTGGGCTGCTTCCGAGACCGCAATAAGCTGCTACAGGACCTATTGTCTGAGGAGTACGTAGGGTGTGGGGTCTGGTGGGGAGCTGGCTCAGTCACTGGGCTTGGTGTTAGAGCAGAGTCTTGGAAGGTATGGGTACCCTGCATCCAAGAAGTCACTCACCATGCCCCAACCCTCCTGGCACCTCTCACCCGCTACAGGGAGAACCAGGAAAAGATGATTTATTTCCTCCTTTTGGACCGGAAAGAAAGGTACCCCAGCCACGAGGATGAGGACCTGCCCCCCAGGAATGAAATAGGTATGAGGCTTCCAGCCCACCCTGTCCCCCTGGCCCTGGATCTTGCCCGGCCTGACCCCCATCTGTACACAGACCCTCCCCGGAAGCGTGTGGATTCCCCAATGCTGAACCGGCATGGAAAGCGACGGCCAGAGCGCAAGTCCATGGAGGTGCTCAGTGTGACGGATGGTGGCTCCCCGGTGCCCGCGCGGCGAGCCATTGAGATGGCTCAACATGGCCAGAGGTGCGTGCTTGCCCCAAGGGCCCACCCACCCTCCTGCTTCCTTGTCGGAGGCAGCATCAGCACCCTACCAGGCTGCCTTCAGTCTGGCCCTGCTTGTCTCTGCCTACTGGTCCTGGGATCTGGTCTGAGGCCACTGGAGTATACCATGCTGGGCATGCTGGCAGACTGCATGAACGGAGCCAGGCTGGGCTGGATTGGACTGATCTGAACTAGACTAAATTGGGCTGAGCTGGACTGAGTTAGATTGGGATTGCTGGGCTGGGCTGAGCTGAGCTGGAGCTGGACTGGCCTGAGCTGAGCTGGACTGGGTTGGGCTGAGCTAGACAGAGCTGGGCCAAGCTGGACTAGACTAGGCTAGACCAGCTAGACTGAGCTGTGCTGTGCTGTGATGTGGTAAGGCTATGCCCAGCGGGCTTGTCCCTCCTTGGTGCTGGGCCATCTCTGGTGGCCAGCAGTAGTGTTGTGGGCTGCATGTGCAAACAGGGGAGTGATGAGCAGGTCTTGGCCTTCAAAACCTGGACAATCATGGATGGAAAGCCATGATTTTTAGGAGGCCCTCACAAAGCTTCCGATGCACGATAGGAGCCTTGGTGGTCTTGGAACAATCCTGAAGCCTGGGACATTGCAGCAGCATTAGCCGTCCATGCTCAGCAGTCTGGACCCAGCACACCATTGCTCTTTCCTTCTGCTTGGTGCTTGGGTGCTGAAGCAGGCCAGAAGTTGCCCTGAGGAATTGGCCCGCAACTAGGAACTGTGAGGTGGCTGGTGGCCTTCAGATAAAACTTGCCCTAACTCTAGGGTGCAGGTGTCCCCATCCCACTGGTTCATAAATCCTTCCCGGGGATGAGGGCTGGCTCAGCCTCTGACCTTGGGTTTCTACCTGAGAGACTCCTCCCAACTCTCCATCCAGCTGTGACTTGTGGCCCCTTGGCTTCCAGCACCAGGGTGGGACAGCAGGGGTTCCTCTTGGCCACATTCTCACTCTGACCTGTCTCTGGTGTCCTGCATCTTACGGGTGTGACTTGACTCAGCAGCACACCTTACTATTGTCTCAAGCCCACACTGTCTGCCCGAGTGCTGGTCGCTTCTCCCTGGGTTCCTCTGATCCTACAGGGTGGTTCAGGGCAGGTACTCAGCCCTTCTTCCCATCTCCACAGCCTGAGTGGGCTTCCTTGGCTTATGTCCAGCTGCCAGGCCTAACTGCCACAGGGAGGGGCCCATCTGTGGAGTGGCAATTGTCCCTAAAGAACTCTGGATGGACCTTGTCCTGGCATATTCCAGCCTGCTTCTGCTCTGGCTTATGTTACTTGGCACTAAGCGATGATGGGGCACTGCAGGGGTCTGTGATTTTGGTGTTGTATGCTGGCTATCCTCCAAAGTCTGGCCATCTCCCTGCCCAGCAGATCACCCAGGGCAGGGTCTTCCTCATTCTTCATCTGTGTACTGGCCTGGGGTCAGCGGGCCATTTCCTGACTTGAAGCTATGTGGAGGTCTTGCCCCGTGTTCCTGGGTGGCAGATGGCCCAGCAGCTGACCTGCGTGCGTGCGTGTGGCCGCGGCAGTAACTCTGTTTTCTCACTTTGTTCCTGCTATAGTAAAGCAGTGTTCAGTAAAAGCCTGGATATCGCTGAAGCCCATCCCCAATTCAGCAAAGAAGACAGGTATACACCCTGCCCATCCGCTCCGCCCTCCCATCCCCAGACACAGGGCTTTTGCCTGAGCCGAGCAGGCAGAGGTGGGCCTGGGGATAGGGCTGGCTGGTCGTCTCCTCTATCCTCCTCTCTGGGAATGGAACCATCCAGCAGGCCAGTCCGGCCAGCTGTGAGGAGGTCAAGAGGGGTGGGGATGCTGGGGCAAGGCCCATGGCCAGCCCGAGGCAGAGGTCCACACACTATGGCTCATGCAGGCCCAGGGCAGGGCCACCAACCCTGCTCCCCCCTCCCCAGACCCACCTTGTAGCTGCAGGCTTACCACCCTCTGGTGGCCCTTGTCCTTTGTGGGCCTCACTGGGCCTGGGTGCTGGGGCATCCTCACTGCCTACTAGGGCCTACCCTTTGAGTTGAAGGGATGCGTGTGCTGTGTTCCTGGCAGATGATAGCAGTAGGCCCCCAATAGTCAGTGCTGCTCTGATGGCTGCTGTCTATGTGCTGGCTGCTTGGCGGGCCACATCCCTGTTGATGATCCCTGGCTCCATTCTGCTCCTGTGCCTGCTTGGGTCCTGCCTTGCTTGCTTCTTGCCCACCTGGCTACCCTCTGGGCTGGTACCATCTTTCCTGCCTTGGGCAGTTGCAGTTCAGCTCCAGCAGCTTGCCAGCCAGATAGCAGGGTTAGGGCACAGTATCCACACTCATGTCCCAGCTTCCATTCTTCCATTTCCTTGTGCCCCTCCTGCCTGGCATGGTGAGTCTGGGCCCTAGGCCTAAGCTGCTTATGGCTACTGCTCCCTCATGTAGCCATCCCACCCCTTCTCAGGGACTGGCTCCCAGCTTCATGCCTGGGCCTTGATCCCAGCCCTTGCTGTGGGTGCCACCCTAGCTGGGCATGCTCCACTGACTGCATATCTCTGCTATCCCTCGGGCTCTTCCCTTAGCACACAGATGGGGAGGCTTGGAAGTCATGACTACGGGGCCTGCTTGAGAGTCAGCAAGGGACCAATGGGGACCAGGGTACTGAGCCCTCAGATGCTCTGTAACCTGGGGTAACCCGAACCTACCCCTTGTGGTAGTCTGGCTGGTGGTGGGCAGCTAGGGCAGCACATGCTGGTCTGGTACTCTTCTGTCTTCTTCTCTCCTGTGGCTGTCCTCCACTTCCCCCTCAAGAATGGCAGACCTCACTGCCAAGGCTGAGCCAGTGTTTGTGTGACCTCATGTGGTGGATCAAGAGCCTGGACCTTGCCTTGCAAGGCAGCTGCTCACCTGTGTCACAGTGGACATACAGGGCCAATACCTGTCCCCAGTGGGGCATGATGGGGACGGGGGAGAGGGCTGTGAGCAGGCCCTGGGTGTGTCTTGTGGGCAGCTGTGGATGTGGATGGGCTGAGAAAGTACTCAGCTGGTGACTCCCCCACACTGGACACTGTGACAGTTCAACCTTGGCAAGGCTGGGCTCAGGCGCAGGGGCAGGGGGTTGACGGGGATGGATCCAATTCACAGGAAACCCCTGCCTAGTCTCCGTGTCCCTCTTTCCATATAAGTGCCTGTAGACCCTTACTGAGGGCTGCACGATATCATCTCCTGTGCCAGGTCTGGGGCAGAGAACCCCTTCCGCATGTACTCGGCCAGCTGACTAGTGAGGTTAACAGAATGAACCCCCAACACACCCATGCCTCCAGGGACCCTCCTGAGCATGGAAGGAGCACTGGGATTCTGTGCCAAGACTCCAGGCCTGTTGGAGAGTGGGGACAGAAGCCAGGATCTCTGGCCTTCACTGAGTCACCACTCCGCTCTGATCATTTCAGGTCTCGGTCCATCAGCGGCGCCTCCTCAGGCCTTTCCACAAGTCCACTCAGCAGTCCCAGGGTAAGTGACTACCACCCTCATGTTGCCGGGATGACCTTCCCCAAATAGAAAGGGACCTCAGGCAGAGTGGGGAGGGGCAGGGCCTCCACAGACCAGGAAGCAGCTGCCCATGCACACAGGCCTCTGCCGGTGGGGCTGGGCACCCTCATGGCTGCTGTTCTGCCGCTTGGCTCTTGCTAACTGCATGTTCTTTTGTTCTGTGTTGTTTGTTTTCTCCTGTGTCACTTGTTTTCTTTTTTTGGCGACCCCTCCCCTTGGTGGTCCCCTCCCCCCTGGTCCTGCTTGGGGTCCTGCTTGAATGATTTTCTGATCCTGGCTGCTGTATGTGCATGTTGGCGGGGTGGGCACGGCTGTGCTGCGGGGGTCGCTCCACCTGCCTGCTCTCTGCGTCCTGTCCCTGTAGCCTATTAGAAAGTTCGTCCTGCCCCCTATGCCCCCTGAACTCCCCTTTGTGGCCTGCCCCCTGGCCACCTCCGTGGAGCCCGAAGCTTGTGGGAGCGCCTCGCGGCCCGGACACATCCTCCCTCCACAGGCCACCCTGCGGCCCAACCCCAAGACCCAGACCTTGCCGTGCAAGGCCAAGCTGACTGACAAGCCGCTGCAGGGCACCAAGTCTAACCCTCTCCCGGCCTGTACCCAGGCCCGGCCTCCTGGCACCAGCCTCGGCCCGCCACTGGCCCTGTCCCCCGGCACCCCAACACTGCCGGCCCCTGCCAGGCTCTTACCCACTGAACCAAACACCAAATCTGTCCCCACCATACAGGTGACCCCTCACCCCTCACCAAGGGGTAGTCCCCTTCCTACCCCCAAGGGGACGCCTGTCCACACGCCAAAGGAGAGTCCAGCTGGCACGCCCAACCCGACGCCACCATCCAGCCCCAGCGTTGGAGGGGTGCCCTGGCGGACAAGGCTCAACTCCATCAAGAATAGCTTCCTTGGCTCCCCTCGCTTCCACCGCCGGAAACTGCAAGGTCAGCGCTGGTGCGGGGCTAGGCGGGTGATGGAAACTTCACAGGGGGCCTGCCACAGTGCCCAGATGGACTGAGCCTGCAGCCAGCAGGCTTTGCAAGCTGTTCCAAGAATCCACCATGCACCCCTCTTATCCCTGTCCCCTTTCCGCCATTCTCTGGACTGCAGCTGGGTCCAGCCATGCCTTCTGGGTGGTCAGGAAGTCTACAGACTCTGTGCTATGCTGAGTAGCCTACCTCTGGGCACCCAATGTCAAGGGCCAGTTTCTCTGCTGGGGTTGGGGCTGGGGCTAGCTGGAGGCACAGTGGGACTTCAACACCAGAGCTTGGACAGTACCCCAAGCCAGTGGACAGAGTGGTATGGACTCCTGAAGACACTTACCTGCAGGGGAGGGAGGCGCAGTCACCTGCCTTTTCCCTCTCCTTCCCTGTGTGCAGTTCCCACGCCGGAGGAGATGTCCAACCTGACCCCGGAGTCCTCTCCTGAGTAAGTAGCTCTTGCTTGAAACCAGCCAGGGAAAGACCTGAGACCTTTCCCACAAGCTGGGGGCAACTGCTTGAGGGGTCCTTCCCAGCATCCAGCCTGTCCACTTTGGGTCCATTGCAGACAGGGCTTGACTCAGCCCACTGGATCCTCTGTGGGTGGGGAAGACCAGTGGGGAGATGTGCCCCAGCTCTGCTCAGAAACTTCTGAAGTTGGCTAAGGGTGAGCTCAAGGTCCTGGGGATTTGTGGGGCTAAAGGAGAAATTGGCCAGCTGAGGAAGGCTGGCCCCAGTAGGCAAACTGCTGGCTGGTGGGCCTGGTTGAAGCAGTGCTGGGGAGGTGACTGGCAGAGGCCCAAAGCTTTACTGGGCCCTTATCACAGGGAAGAAAACCTAGGTGGGCAGCCTGCACTCAGTGTGAAAGCTCTGGATAGTCTGGCCTCCGGTGGCAGGCATCTGGAGGTAAAGATGTCCCTGGTCAGGCACTCTCAGAGCCCTTGACAGTGGCCTTTCAGTTGTCACTTCCTTGGTGGCTTCTGGTGTGCATGCGTGAAAATGCCATCTAACAGGGTGCAGCACCTTTGCAAAGAACAGTGTGGAGGCTGCAGCTGTGTGACCTCACACAGCTGTCTCTGCACAGAGCCAGCTATTGGCAGAATAAGATGAAAGACCATAATCATGTTGCTAGTAGTGGTCAGTCGGGTCCCATGGGAGACAGTGTGTTTCCTTGCTAAACTCACTGGAGCGATGTCTGCAGAATGGCTCACGCCCCAGGTTTTTCTGTCCAGTTGAGGTGCACTGTAGCCAGACCCAAGGCCATGGATGTCGGAAAACTTTTTAATCCTGTTAGGCCCTCTTGCCATTTGTACTCTTGTCAAAGGTTTTTGGAAGCCTGCTGTTTGGTAACAGTAGCTTCAGGCCAGTGAGGAAGCTGCTGCCTCTAGCCACTTCCTGGATCCAGATCCTTTGGAGGCTCTGTGTCCCCTCCCTGCACCTCAGTCTTCTGTATACTGAGAGCCTTCTCCCCAAGAGCCACCAGCCCCATCCTGTGTTGGTTGTGGCTTCCACAAAACAGAACCATGAGGGGTGGGGCGAGGGTATTTCAGGAACTGGCTCTCTTGATTGGGATGGCAGGCTGGCAGCTTGGGCTGGCTCCCACACAGCAGTCAAGAGAATTCTTCCCTCTCTTAAGCCTCTTTCTCTTAAGGCTTTTAGCCCCTCAAATGAGCCCACTTTACTGAGTTTTTGCTCTGCTTATAGTCCTTGGGTTTAGATTCTCATCTCACATGCCTTCATGGCCACACCCAGACTTCTTATGCCCAAGCTGGGTGCCAGGGCCAGGCCATGTGGACACAAGAGCTCCCCATGAACCATGCCACACAAGCTCCTCTGCTCTCGCAGCTTCTTTTAGATATGACTGTTTCACTTGTCAGACAGACCACCAGGTCCTAAAGTACAAGAAGGTAGTGCCTTTGCTTCTTGCATTTATTTTTCAAGAGAGGGAACCTGTGCCACCCTGACATACCCCAAGCACTCCTGCACCCAGGACAGTGGGAAGCAGTGGGTGGCAGAGGCACAGAGGGTCTGGGTTGGGCCCTATGTGCTCTAAGTCTGCCATAGTGGTCAAAGCCACGGTTCCAGAAATGGGTAGTATGGGGAAATGACGTTTTCAGGAAGCCCCATAGAGCCGAGGGTCATCAGAGGGGGGTGCTGCCCAGCATAGACCTGCCCTGGTCTTGGTTGCTGCAGCCACCTCCCTCCAGCTCTCAGCCTTTTTGCATCACTGACTCCAGCCTGCATGGATGCATCTGACAGGGGGTCCTGGCCATGTGTCCACACTGCAGCTGGGAAGGGCAGCCAAAGGGCTGCCTGACCATGTTGGCTGCAGGCTTGGCAGCTCTAGGCTCTGTGGAGCAGGTGTCTGCAATGGCTATAATGGGTGTTCTGCTTTTAGGTGGTGGTTTCCAGGCTAAGCTAAGGAAGAGACCCTGTCAAAACACCTCTGGTGGTGGGCTGGGTTGGGGTCCTCATGGGCTGTCAGCAGGGAGCCTGCCAGCAGGATACCACAGGACTATAGCTATGCACACCATCACTCAAGTTCTCGTGCCCTGTAGTCCTGGTTAGAAGCAGGAGTGGGCAGGACCCTGGAAGTATGTCTGGGAAGTTGTGGCATCTGTCCCCACTAGTGCTTTTCAGCCACGGGAGCTGAAGGGCTCCGCTGAACGGGGAGGACTGGGAAGTGGACAGATGGTGTGTGTAGTGAAGAGGGTTCCAGTGGGGCTAGGGAGGTTCAGGGCAGCCCTGGCCAGATAGCTGAGGCCAGCTGGGTAACAGTGGGGTGGTGGCAGGCTGGCCCTTGGACAAGTACCATGTCAAGTTACCATGGCAATAAGATTGTCAGTCCTGGATGGGGTCTGGGAGCTGAGGGTCTGTGTGGCTGTAGGGAGGTTGCTCAGGGCAGGCCCTTCCTCAAGCAACCCTGGGGGGTCTTTCCACCAGCTGAGGAGTGGAGCCCATGGCCCTGTTCTCTGGCTGAGGGAGTCAGGGCAGGCTACTCCAAAATAAGGACTCACAGAGAGGGCGTGGCTGGGGCACTCTCTTCCCTCTTCTGCCTTGTCCAGTTCAATTTCCAACTCTGGAGGCTTGGAGTGAGTTGGGACAGGGGCTGGGATTGGAGACATGGAGTCCAAGTTGGGGTCAGAGGGCTAGGGGTAGGGAAGTGGGGTCCAGATTAAGAACATGAGGCTAGGGTTAGGAATATAGAGTCTGGGTTAAAGACTTGGGGTCCATTTTAAAAGTGTGGGGCTAGGATTAGGGTTAGGGGCTTGGTGCCTGAGTTAGGGAAATAGGGATCCAGATTAAGGATGTGGGGTCTTGGTTATGAATGTGTGGTCCAGTTTAAGGATGTGAAGCTAGGATTAGGGATGTAGGGTTTAGATTAGGGACATGAGGTTTGGGTTGAAGATTCAGATCTAGTGTTAGGGATAGGAGCTTAGTGTATAGTGTTTAGGGTTAGGAATATTTAGGTTGTGGCTATGGCTATATGGTTAGGGCTAGGGATATTGGGTTATCGTTTATGGTTGTGATAGGGATATTTGATTGTTTTGCCCTGGGTTTGCAGGGTGAGTTTAGTTGGGGATAGGTCTTGGTGTTGGTTAGACAGTGGGGTGAGGGGAATGGATGTGGCCATGTTTGTACTGGGATTATGTAGATGGTCTGGGATGTGGGGAGTGTCAGCCCTACCTTGCAGTGAGTGTTCTTCCACACCAGCTCCTGTAAGGAGTAGATGGGTGCCATACCCCCTCAGCACAGCCTTTGCTCTCCTCAGGCTGGCCAAGAAATCATGGTTCGGGAACTTCATCAACCTGGAGAAGGAGGAGCAGATCTTCGTGGTGATCAAAGATAAGCCCCTGAGCTCCATCAAGGCTGACATTGTTCATGCCTTCCTGTCGGTGAGGCCATGGCAGAGTTGTCCATTATTCCAGCCCATGGGCTCAGCCCTCCCACCATTCCCACCTGACCTTAGACATACACTGTCTACTCATTGCCTAGGCCTGCTGGGCATGGACAGCCCTGGGAGTGGGGAACTAGCTGCTTATGGCCACGTGTGAGGGAGTTGGCTCCCACCCTGCCTGCAGAGGCAAGTGGTCTCTAAACATAGGCTATCCCTTGATCTTGAGGGTTTTGCATCTCTGGGCTCTGAGGAGCAGAAAGGATCCTAGACACTGGAGTGGAAAGACTTCCTGGCCAGGACATGGCCTTTCAGAGAACCCTTAGAAGGGACCCTGTTGCACCCCACTCTAGCCTGCATTGTGCCAGGCCTCTGTGGGACCTTCCTCAACTTGTGGTTCCCACTCAAGGACTATAATATGTGGACATTTGACCATGTCCAGTGGTCACCCACTCTGAGGACGCCCCCTCCTCGCCTTGTCTCAGAACCCTCACCAGGATTCCTTGCTCCATTGGTCATTCTGCCCTAGGGTCTTCTAGCCACTGCCTCTCTGGCTGCAGCTGAAGGGTTCCCTTGGTAATCTGGGGACAGATGTGAGTCCTTGGCCAGGGAATGCCAGTCCAGAGCGTGTGATCACACTTGAGATTGGCCAGACTCTTGGCCTTCCGTATCCCCTGGGCCCTGGCCTGTTTCCTACTGCTCTCATCCACCACACCCCTTCATGTTTATGAGTTACCAGCCAGCCTGGGGCCATCATCCACCTTCTTCACACTGGCCAGAGCCCTGTATTCTGGGGCACCCCATCTGCTTTACAGCCTGGCTCTTGTTACTGGGTGCCTCACATGTGGGCCTGCCTGGACTCAGGAAGGCAGGATGGGAAGGAAACCTAGTCCCCCACATCCAGAAGCTAGTCTCTGCTCTGATGATGCTCCCTCCTTTCCTGCCCCCTGACTCAAGGCTACAGGGTCCTGTGGCCCCTCCCCATCCAGAGCTCTCTCTGTAGGAGACTTGGGGTAGGTGTTAGCATGCACCCTGGGTTGGCTGGGCCAATGGAGGGGGCTCTGATACATGTTTCTCTCCAAGCTGTGTTACACTCCATTCTCAGAATGGGAAAACGCACGGAGAGCTGGGTTTGTGGCCTGGTGTCCATGCAGTGTTCGCTTCCCTGGGGCCACCTCTCTGGGAAAGTCAGGGGTGGGCTAGTGGGGCCTGCTAGCAGCTGCTCTTACTCTGTGTCTTTGCAGATTCCTAGCCTCAGCCACAGTGTCATCTCACAGACAAGCTTTAGGGCCGAGTACAAGGCCACAGGGGGCCCAGCCGTGTTCCAGAAGCCAGTCAAGTTTCAGGTTGACATCACCTACACTGAGGGTGCTGAAGCCCAGAAGGAGAATGGCATCTACTCAGTCACATTCACCCTTCTCTCAGGTGAGTCACAAACCTGGTGGCTCTAGACCCACCATCCTTGGCCCTGTAGGGACCTGACTTCTGTCTTCCCTCAGGCCCAAGCCGGCGCTTCAAGAGGGTGGTGGAGACCATTCAGACCCAGCTGCTGAGCACCCATGACCAACCATCAGCCCAGCACCTGTCAGGTGAGGCAGGGGTTTGGCATGGCATCTGTGCCTAGTGCCATGTGGATGGGAGGTATAAGGACCCGTCATAGCCTCCAACTCTGATGGACACCTACCTCCCTGCCCCAAGCTGAGCTGCACCCCTCAGGAAGCAGGGCCCCTCCCCGGGTGCACTGGGCTGCAGCACACTGAAAGGCACCTCTTGTCCACTGTAGAACCCCCCCCGCCAGCGCCAGGACTAAGCTGGGGTGCTGGGCTTAAGGGCCAGAAGGTGGCCACCAGCTACGAGAGTAGCCTCTGACGCTGGCAGGTAAGGTGTCCGGCCTGCTGCCGGGTTGGGGAGGGGCTGTGGGCAGGGCCTCTGTGAGAGCCAACCTGGCCCAGAGAGGGGCACCTTGTGCCCACCCACCTGTCCTGGCCGTGGATAGGTCTGCAAGCTCAGCACCCAGGCAGCCGGACACGGGGGCAGCCTGTGCAGGCTCTGGGAATAGGGACCAAGACTGTGTGTGCCCTGTGGGGCTCCCCCAATAGCACCTCACGAGGGCTGGGGCTCCCTGCCATTATGCAGCTACCTCCAGAGCCTTGCACAGGACAGGGCTCAAGGCTGGTACATGGTGGGAGAAGGTGACATCTGTGTGCTAGGCCCCGTGCACAAGCACACGGGTGGCCCCGCATGTTGGGGTGATGGGATGGGCATAGGGTGGGCTGCTGCTGGTATGGCATTGGGGCTGCTCAGTCAGGCTAGGGGAGACGAGGCCCAGCTTCTCTGAGCCCAAGAGCCAGTGAAATCCTCCAGTGAGCCTTCTCCTAGCCCCCTATCTTCAAGTCTGGGCCTGTTAGGGTCACCTCCTGTGCGTGTGTGGGGTCCCAAGGTTCTCTCACCTGTCCCCCATGCTCATTCCATCCTCATTCCACTGCCTGTGGGTGTTCCCCCAACATGTGCCTCAGCCCCTTGGGGGACTGGAGCCCTCAAAAGCCCTGGCCTCAATCAGATCTCACTCTCCTGGAAGCCAGCCAGGTGTGCTGGGCAGGGAGCCAGCAGGGTGGGTCCTATAGTCGTCCTGGCTTCAGGCCTCCAATTTTGAGCAGAGGGAAACCGAGAAGAAGGAGTGACAGGCAGTGGTTGAGACTGTCCAGAGGCCTTCCAGGGTTTCCTCTATCTGTGGTGACCACATGGACACCACACTCTACCCCTGCTAATAGCCAGGTCTTGGACAGCTCCCTGAGCCATTTTATAAGATCCTTCTGTCTGTCTCCCTCCCCCCAGGCCACACCCCAAGAGTCACAGTGAGCAAGGTAGCCACGGCTTGTACACAGAGCTTGACCCTCCTGTTCTGCCTGGCCAGCCTTGACCTTGACTTAGATCACCCTTATACTGCTGGGCACCCTCTCTGGACCCCATGTGGACCTGGGACCCCCAGCCAGTCATCCTGGCCCTTATCATTCTCTTCCAACACTGGACACTTGTCCAGTGAGCTTAGTTCCAGGGCTCCTGCTGCAGAAATGTGACCCTCCAGGAACTCTCTGGTGGCCATCCAGACAGGGACCTGCCCAGGGATGGGAGGCCAAGAGCCTCTAGAGAGCGGGTCAAATGGATATATGCCACACTGTTCATGCCCCAAAGGAGGCACTGAGGGACAGTCCCACCTCAGGTCCCCTGCAGGTGGACATCCCAGGCCAGGAGAGTAGGAGGGAGCCAAGAAAGGTGTGCGGGACAGCACTGGACTGTGGGGTGCAGGTGCAGGTAGCCTGTGTAGAGCAGTAGGTTTGTCCATCCCAGAGACAGGGGAAGGTAGGCAGGCCTACTTAGGGGACAAGGCCATCCCCCCATTCTTCTTACACTTTGGCTATTGGAGGGTGACCCGCAGCTATCTGCCTGGCTCCTACCTTGTTATAATCCCAGGCCAGCTCTGACCCTGATCCCAGCTCCCAGTCCTGCCCCTTCCAAGCTCCACCTCCTCCTTTGGGTCTGCCTTTTCCACCAGCAGCTCTTTTAGGTCAGTTCTCTTGGGCCTGCTCATGTGAACCCTATTCTCTGGGCTCTGCCTATGCCTAGCTCCAGCCCTCTTGGCCCACTCACTCCTTTCAGTGCTGCAGTGGCCGGCAGCCCCAGGTAGACAGTGCGCAGCCTGCTCACTTTCTTCCTTCCTCTCTCCATTGCTGCGGTGGCCAGCAGCCCTAGGGCATAGTGGGCAGCCTGTTCACTCTCTCCCTCCCTCTCTCCATTCTATGCTCCAGACACCACTAACTGTATGGAAGTGATGACGGGGCGGCTTTCCAAATGTGGTAAGAACCCCTCACGCTCACCTGGCCCCTAGCCTGCACCCCCACTGCGTGCCCCCCCAGCCTGCCCTGCCACCCTGCACAGGCACTGGACTATCTGCCACTCCCAAACGTCTTCTGTCATGAGTGGTCTTGACCACTCAGTGCACTCTCCCAATCCCTATGATCAGGTCAGGCTGAGGGGGTGCCCAAGGCTCAGAGCAGAAAGAGGTCCCAGGGTTCCAAAGGCAGCACTGGTGGGGGGGCAGGGTAGATGCTGTCCATAGACTATGCCTGGCAGGAAGAGGGAGCCTGCAGTGCTGGGCTCAGCTGGAGGTCAGATGAGTGGAGTTAAGGTACCCTGTCAGCATGGCTGAGCAGTGAGTACAGACCCACGAGAGTCACCCCATGTGCCCCATTCCTCTGGGACCAGGGACCTAGCCCTGGCTCCCTGCCCCCTGGCTCCTCTGCCTAACCACCCATACCCACCATGCCTGTCCACCCATCTATCCATCCATCTGTCTGCTGCTGACCTGTTCATTCCAGTTAAGCGCTGGTCTCTCCTGGGCTGCTGCTGGACCCAGGCTCCAGCCTTCCCATCCCAGGCATCCCACATGGAGCCAGCAGCTAACTCCAGGGTCTGGTTCAGCTTTGGGGCTCCTTGCAGGCCCTGGTCTTCACAGTGCTATTTCTAGAATTGGGCTCATACAGCTCACATGCTCTGAGGCTTGGCAGGGAGGGGAAGAGAAGCCTGGGACATTCAGGAACAGGCCGGAGGAGGGAGGAGGGAGGAGGGTCTCACTGCTTCCCCTGGGTCACATGACAGCTTGAAGGCTTGGGGGGCCCGAGTTCCTGATCCACAACACCAGATCATCCTGCTGCGCTGCCTCTGGCACTAGGGACCATGCTGGCCGCCTGCCCACCCTGCTTGCTGCCTGCCTGCCTCGCTCTGCCATCCATCTCAGACCTCATCTCCTTGGGTTTTTCTTTCTCTCGTCAAGGCCCCTTCGTTCATTTGTTTGTTTGTTCTCTCCTTCCCTCCCTTCTTCTCTCTCTCTCCCCCCTTTCCCCTTTTTCTTTTCTCTCTTTTTGTCTTCTGTTCTGTGTCCCCAGGCACCCCATTGAGTAACTTCTTTGACGTAATTAAACAACTTTTTTCAGACGAGAAGAATGGGCAGGCGGCCCAGGCCCCCAGCACACCCGCCAAGCGGAGTGCCCACAGCCCCCTGGGTGACTCTGCGGCCGCTGGCCCTGGAGGGGACGCCGAGTACCCGATGGGCAAGGACATGGCCAGGATGGGGCCGCCCGCCGCCCACCGTGAGCAGCCTTAGACACTAGTCCCTTCCCAGCACAGCACAGCACAGCACAGCACAGCACAGCACTGACCGCGGCCGGCCGTCTGCCGCCGCCCTGTGTGGACCAGGGCCCCACCTGCCAGCCCAGACCTTGTCAGCCTGGGAGGAAAGGAGAGTGGCTGGGCCGTGGCCCGCAGGCTGGGCTGTTGGGCTTGCTCTCTTTTTCTCTCGCGCGGTTTCTGTCTCTGCCTGTCTCTGACAGCATCGCTTGTTTCCGCTCTGATACCAGGAATTATCCCGAAAAATTAACATGTCACCTCCTCGAGGCCATCCTCTGTGCTCCGTGTGGACACTGGCTGACCGAAGGCAGCTGCTGCGGACCGCCCTCCCTCCTCCTGCTGCTGCTGCCGGGTGGAGAGGCTAGCCCGCTGTCCACCACCTCTGCCCAACCCCAGGCAGCTCCGCATGGCCCGTGGAGGAGTGCCCGGCTCCCAGCCGCCCCGGACATCCAGAAACCAGACCCTCAGCAGGAACAGCCTGCCCACTGCCTTGCCAGGGTGGAGGACCTCATGACGGGTGAAGCCGTGGGAACGGACTGTCCATCTCTCCGCCTCTCTGCCACTCCTAGAGGCCTCCTGGGCCACTCACCTCCGCACCTTGGCCTCGCCGGGCGCCTCCTTTCTCCTCTGCATCCATGGCTGGACTGCGCTGGGCTGTGGGCACTCCCAGCTGGGTCATCCTCCCTGGCCAAGGTGGAAACAGAGACTAGGCACCCAAGCTGGCCAGGATGTGGGGGCTGGGCTGAGACCAGTATTATTTATTTGCTGTCTTCATTTATTGAGTTCTTTATTTCTCTGTTCAGGGAAGGGGCAGCAGCAGCAGCCGCAGTGCCCTCCTGCCGTCTGTCTGTCTGTCTATCTGTTCTGTCTGTCATACTCGGGCAGGGTGGGTCCAGAGCCCAGCTTCCCTCTGGACAAAGCCGTTGGGGGGCTGGGGGACATCGGGGGGGCCAGCTGGTGGATACAGCTCTGGCAAGCTACTGTAAACTTTAAAGAATTCCTGCAAGATATTTTTATAAACTTTTTTTTCTTGGTTGTTTTTGGAAAAGGGAGTAGGGGTGGGGGGAGCTGCCGGGGCAGGGCTAGAGTCTGTGTTTTGGTTCCTCGCTCTTGGTTATTTCTATATACATATACATATATATATATTTAAAGAATGACGCGGTTAGCTCTGTCCCAGGTTGTTTCATTACTGCTTAGAGGCAGCTCCAGTTCCACATGAGGGCTTGGGGCACCGCCCAGGACTCCTCTGCCACCCCAGGCTGGGGAGGATCTTGGTTTGGTGTCAGAGAGTGAGGGGTAGGAGAAGGCCCTGAGGTGGCACCCCATTCACATGCAAGATGACGGGTACCTTGGGGCTTTTTTTTTTATTAAAATAAAAAAAGTAAAAAAAAAAAAATCCAAGGCCAAAAAGTGAGTCAGCAGCGTGCTCTGTGGCATGTTCCTCCTGAAGGTAGTGAGGATGGGGCTTCTGCCACTGCTGTCCACCTTGCTCTGCCCCTTCTCCAGCTTGTCTGTGTTCCATTCTGTTTGCAGGGCTGGCCCGAGGCATCTGGCACAGGAGGGGCCCGGCGCAGGTTTCATGCATGTCTTTGCTGTGAGCCCTCATTGCTCTGGGTGCCCCTTCCTCCCCCTCATGTACAGATTTTAATGCTTCTGTTACATTAAACCTCTACCACAGGCTGGGATTTCTATACATAAGGAAAAAAAATCCAACACCTGTAACAGCAAAAGCCACGCAGTGCAAGCGGGAAGGGGCTGATCCATGGAGACAGAGGATAACTGAAAGCAATACCTCTCGTTAGCCTTCCTCTTTTGTACTTCGGACACACGCGGACTCATACAGACGTCACGGAAATGGACACGCCCCATCCAGTGTACCCCCTGTCAAATAACTGTGAGCAACTTCAGTCCTGGAACAATAAATTACTTCGGCAAAGACACATGACGCAAGGTCTCCGTCCGGGCTGGGTGGGGTGGGAAGTTCTCAACTTGCACCTGTCTGGACTTTCCCAAGAAAGGACCTTGCAAGGGATCCAGGGATTAGGGCTAGCCAGGTGGGGGTGGGTGCTTGTTATGCTGCCCTTGTCAGGGATGGACTCTCAGGACCAGGACTGGGGAAAGCCACGCAGGGGCACAAAGCCAGTGCCTCCCAGGCTGTCAAGAAGTTCTACCGGGAGTGGGACAGAGAAGTACTGGCTTCCGCAAGGCAGCCCCGCCACCGTCCTAGACAGACAGACACAGGGCTGTCCTGCATTCAGGCTTTCTGGAGAATAGAGTCCAGTTGAAGCAACAGCACCCAGGCCTGGAAGCAAGGGCCTAGGATGGTGGGCGAGGGCCTCCAAGCAGCCAAAGGGTGGATACCAAGCTCACCCTTGCCTACTTGCTGCCACTACTCAGAGAGGAGGTCTTGTCCTAGGAGCCCGCCTGAGGCTGGGCACCGAGTGATCCTCAGTAAGGGGTCTGAGCAGAGTGTCAATCCATGAAGCTGGGTATTTTCATGCACAGTCCCATACGGCCTGGTGGCAGGGCTCCACACAGCATGTTGGCAGTGGGTATGATGGCTCTCTCTGGTGGGGGCCATCCCCTGCACTCTGGGGATCTGCAGCATCCCTAGCCTCTGCCCACTAAATGGCCCTGGGGAAAGCCCTGCTCTAGAGCTCAGGCCTAGTTGGCTCACTCTTGCCTGGGAGCTGTGCTTGCCTAGCTTCGAGAGCCGGAAAATTAGGCTCAAAGTCCAGGGTAAGAAAGCACTGAGGAGAGGCTAGAGTTATACCCACCCAACCCTGGCTGTTCAAGCAGGGCATCCAGAAGGGACTCAGAGAGGGCAGGGGACTTTGCCACTACTGAGCCACAGCTTCTCAGTTGATTTTAGCTTAGAAAGTGGGTTGAGGGTTGGACTCCAGCTGAAGGTGCCTGGTTACCTGGGGTCCAGGGTGCTGGCTATGGCAGGATGTCTCCCTCTGGAGCTGTACCAGCTCTGCTGAGAGCCCTAAATCACATCCATCTTCCTCCTGCTGGCCTCTGGATGCTTGGTCTATGGTTGGTTAGCCTTAGTGGGTGCTGGACTGGAGTCCCCAAAGGAGGCTAACCTACTCAGCAGACCTGCCAGCTTCCCTCCGCACACCACCCATGACTCAGGAAGGGACCTTCTGCCATCCCATTCCTGACACCAAGCACTCTTAGCTTGTACTTAACAAGCCAAGCAGCTCAACCACAAATTATCATTTACATAAAATGTTGAACATTAATACTTTGTGCTGCACATTAAGCCCACGGGCCTTAACACTCATGTGGAAATGACAGAGAAAAGCCCTCTTTAGAGGACAGCACTGGTTCTGATCTCCATTCCTCAGGCTCAGCAGCAGGTGCACAGGCAGTGGGGAGGGTCTCACATACATTCACAGGGTGCTGTGCAGCCCAGGGGCAGGAAATAAACCAATCCCTGTTCCGGGGAGCCATCCCAGCCTTTGACCTGCTTTAACCGAACCTCCTGAAAGCAACTGGAGTGGTTCCTGGTGTCCGCAGAGGGGATCCTCCCACACAACCAGGCCAACTACAGGGTGAGCTGCTGCAATTGCTCTGCCTGCTCACCATGGGAGGTGGCCAAGCTTAGCTAATGGCTCTGCCTCCTTGTTGGGTGTCTTTTCCCTGTGGTCCATTGATGGTTCCGTTCCTTCCCCCCACTACCCTATGACTCTTGGTGAAATTTGTAAAGGGTGGATGCCAGTAGAGAACCAGAGAGCATGGCCAAGACCAAGAAGGAGAGCCAGTAGTGTATGTCGAGGCTGGTTTCTGAGCCAGCCAGGGGCTCAGAAGGGCCAGAGTCCACCAATAGTCACATTCCTGAAAGCCACTGTGGGCTCAGGTGCTGGGAGACATGCTTTCTGGATACCCTACAATGAGCAGGATAGGGTGGCTCACATTTGCAATTCTAGCACATGGGAAACTGAGGCAGGAGAATTGCTATGAGTTCAAGGCCAGGCTGGGCTGTACAATGAGGAGACTGAGCAGGCTGTGGCCCATTTTATAGATGTCTCAGCTTCCTCCTGCTGTAACAAGTTATCAGCCAATTCAGTTTAAAACATAAACTCAAGTCAAGAGCTGGTAGGTCTCACTGAGCAGGTCTCTGCAGGGCTTTGGTCCCGTGGGACTCTGGAGGTATAACCTGAGGCTTCCTGCATCCCTTGGCTCATGGTTCCTCCTGGCTGTTCTGGTTCTCCCCAGTCTGCTGTCCCTTCCCACTTGTAAGGATTCTGCTTACATCATCGCCCTGTCAGTGCCAGCTGATTACAACCTTGGCTGCTTCTGCAAACTCATCATGTTCCTTGGGGTTAAGTAACATTTGCAGGTTCCGGGGTTTGAGGATGTGGGAGTGTTTGGCCCAAGAGACTTTATTCTACCCAATCTTCCCACTGGCCCCAGTTTAACATCTATCCCAAAGTCTTACCACATTAACAAGCCTCATCTAATCTCTTCAGTTCTTAAATCTGAGCCAAATCTGATCCCTCTGCACCTGTGGGAGTGTGAGCCACAAGCAGGTTGCCTCTCTCAGCCATAGTAGGGCAGGCAGAAAGCCAGCTGCTGACATCTGCTGTGGACTCTGTCCCTTATCCCTTTGTTATGGCAAGCTGAAGCAGCACTGTTTTGCTTCCTGCCTTGTCTCAGGACAACCTTCATCCTGGCAGTAGCCTCGCAAGAGTCCTAGAGAACCTTGTAGTTCTGGTCGTCCCATGCCTATCATGACGAAGGCCTGTGCACAGGTCCTTCCCAGATAATCCCTTCTCTATTTTTGATTCGATGAGTGACTAAAGATGTCTGTATTCGTCTCTTCCCAGAGCCCTCTGTGTTCATGGACACTGGTCTTTCTGTCCAGTCTCACCATGGGCTTTTTCTTGTGGATGGTCATTCAGATCAGCAAGTGCTAGCTCCATAGCTCTTCCCTTAGTTACCTTTCCAGACCAGGTTGTGCCTCTGAAATCTGCTCCAGACGCCCAGGCTGACTGGGCAATAGCTCTGCTGCTTCCAGCCACTGCACCCAAAACATCTGGTTCCCAATGACATGCTGTCCTGGATTCCTCACCAGTGCTGCTGACACTCATGCTTCCAGTCACCAAAGCTCGCAGAACTAAGCATTCTCAGAGGCAAAGCAGGTTTTTTCCTGCTATGCCCATCCCCATACTTTCCATCCCTCAGTAGTAGCCTCTGACACCCTGACTTCTGCCAACCATCTATTTAGGGGAATCGAGGCCTGTCTGTTGCCCAGGGTCTGCCTAAGGACAGCCTTGTGGACCCACCTCACTTACAGACAAGGACACTGAGGAAGGGACAAGGAGGCTATTTTGAAGCCCTTGAGTTGCCCTGACCCCCCTGGAACACGCAAGCCACCCCCCAAACCCAACACACGCCCAGTGCCAGCCCTCACCCAGATGACTGTACCTAGTTGGCCCTCCACAGATCCCATCGCAACTCCATGTGCCTGGAGGTCCTGATGCTTCTTCCTGCAAGACCCCCACAAACCCAGGCACCTCCCCAAGAAGTAGCAACATCACTCCAGCCAGCCTGCCTCAGGTCCCAGACAGCCGCTCCGAATAGAAACCTGTGTCCTCACAGCCAGAACACCCAGCGGTTCTGCACCAGGTGCTCTCCTGACCAGTCAGCCAAGTGACTCTAGCCAGGGCTGTGGTGGGCTGCTCTCTGTGGGGCTTACCACTCTGCTCTTGCTGTCCTTGCTCAAGGCTGCCCATTCAAGGTCACTCTCAGCCAGGCAGGCCCTGCCTCCTGTGGCAGCCCCCGAGATCCAGTTCTATGGATATCCTGAAGCCTCCATTTAGGGAGTCTGTGTTGAGACAAAGATCTAGAGTGCAGGACCCAGGGGTGGAGAACTTGAGCTCTCCCCCTTAGGGCCCCGAGGCAGAAGCTTAAAGTTGATCCTCCTTGCTCCAATCTCTTAAGGAACACTAGGGGAAGGCAGAGGGGCCAAGCTGTGAAGAACCCAGGGTGCCCTAGGATTTTCTGGGGAGTCCTGCTAATTACCAGGTAAGAGCAGCTGTCAGGCTGCATTAGAAGTTTGGGAGAAGTCAGGTGGGGCTGGCTCAGGAGGCCACCAGGAGCTGAGAAGACCCTTTAGGCCTCCACCTCCAGTTTGGGCAAAGGGCGGGGGGCTGGAGATGGGCAAGAAAGTGGAGAAAAGGCCTGGTGTTCACAGGTGTACTATATATAGCCAACGGGCCAGGTGAGCACCAGAACCCAGGCAGGCTCCACAATTTAAGGGGTACATGTGAGAGGCCGAGCATTCCAGGAATCAAGCACCAGAGCAGTGGGCACCAATCACCAGACACAGCAGGCAGCCTACCAGATCCTATGGTCAAAAGTGTGGACTGTGTAGACCAGCTCCGCCTCTCCACGGACTTCAGGCCTCACTGCAGGGACAGGAGTGATGCAGACCCCGCTCCCGTAGACCTCCAGTGAACTCCTGAAACATCTAAGGGTCCCTGCCCCTACCTGAAGGATGGCAACCAGGTAACTGCCCGCAACTACTGACAATCCTGTTCCCATCCAGGAGCCCAGGGAAAGACTCAGGACCACAGGAGCAGCAGGCTAAGGACACAAAGGCTCTGACCTGAGAGAATTCTTTTTATTACGACTGAACAGATGAACTAAAGCGGTTTGTCTTCTGCTGACAGCCGCATCTCAGCACAGGGCCTCAACCCTGTCCTGGCCCTGCCCTGGTCCCTGTGCATGACAGACACTCCCTGGGCATCGAGGAGGCAGCAAGAAGGGGTGACAGGAGCAAGCAGTAGGTGTGGGCCCTCCTGATTCACCCCAGCCCTCTCTAACTCATAGCAAGTCTGAGCCACCAACCATCCAGCATCCAGGCAAGGGCTGGGAAGAGAGCTGGGGGAGGGGCTACATAAAGCCTCATCCCCAAAGCAGAGCAAAACTCTGGGTCTGCAGGTCAAGTCCCCTCAGAGGGAGACACCTCTCACAAGGTGCTTCTTTCAAAGCTGCAGAGCCCCCCAGAGAGGAGGAGGGGAGGGCAAGAGCCACATGGAAGACCCAAGAAAGGAAACCCCAGAAGAAAACTCAAAACATCAGTCCAGTAAATGTTTGTTGAATGAATGAATGAATCCAAAGGTTCTTCGCTATCAACAGCACTCATCCATCCAACAGGAAAGCCAGGAAACTCGCCTTGACCCGGAGGCATCTGTGGAGCCCACTCTGTGCAGCCGGGACCCTCAGACCTCGCCACCAGCATGCCTGGGCACGTGCGTGCGCACGCAGACACAGTCATCTCTTTGCACATTTGCACCCTGTCTGGCTCTGGGGGCTCATCTCTCCTTCACGTGGTTCTGTGCCCCTGTGGCCCCACTGCTGGCCCCGTCCCCAGTGGCACCACCACCTCCAGGGCTGCTGCACAGCACCTCAGTGAGGTCGTCCATGACGGCGGTCTCTTTGGGGTCAAGCAGGTTGAACTCCCTGGCGAAGAGAATGAAGTGGACATACAATGTGTTCAAGTGTCCGTGCAGCTCAAGGGCCAGGGTCTCCTTGAAGTGGGCCCAGTAGATGTGGCCCAGCACGTGAAACAGGTACTTGCAGATCTTCTTCACCAGAGACTCGAAGGAGCTGGGGAATTCTCTGCCTGGGGGGAAGCAGCAAGTCACATGCCTGCAAGGAGGCTGGGCTCCAGCCAACCAGGCATCCTTAAGGTTGGAATGGATTGCTGCCACCACTCCCCAGCACTGTAGCCTTCAAGCCACTCAGTCACAGCCCAGGCCTCAGCCCCACAAGTGCTCAAGTGACTTTCAACATGACCTGGACTGCTGTGAGCTGCCTACAGCCTTCCACCCGCTCTTACAGTGCTGTATGCACTACGGGACGGGTGCTGCCCGAGCTGTGCTGGCATCTGCCTCTGGTGGGTCCTCGGGCTCCCTGTCCTTCCTCAACAGGCACTGCAGGGCTAGGCTAGGGAGAGAGGTAGTGACAAGTACAGGGGCATCTCTCATGGGCCAGTGCTATCCATCTGGACAGCTCTGGATGTGCTCTGGGCAGTTATGGACACATCAGCCCCAAGGTGGACTGTGGCAGCTTCACTGTGCAGAGCTGGTGGCACAGACCAAAAAGGGTATCATCATGGCTCCAGATCCCAGAGTGTGGCTGGGCACTTGACCTAGCTAGGCTAAGCACTGCCATGGAGTACCTCCCTTCCTCCAGGGCCCAGCCCCCCACCCTGCAGCTATATCCCAGATGCCCTCTGACTCAGAGGAATGGAGCACGTGATGGCTTTGTGACAGAGGCAGATAATGGTGGGCTTCATGCAAACTGCTGGAAACTTACCGTATTTTGTGGGGAAAACATCTTCATCAGTCACTAGCTTCTGCACAGAGCTCATGACGAAGTCAACATACTGGGGGGCTGTGCACTTGACCTTCTTCCCCCGCTCGTCATACCAGTAGTACTGTCTGTGGGGACAGATACCTTGGTCAGGATGGCATTCCTGCCAGACACCCACCCCAGGCAGATTCTTGCCTCACACAGCACAGGGCTCATAGCTGGCCAAAGGCAGCATAGTAGTCAGGTGTAGAGAGGCCCAAGACTGTCCAATGGGATGTCTTCAATGATCAAGACAGCACCCAAGGGAAACATGGGTCAGTCACATGACCAACATGCACACATACAACAAATGGGAGGCCTTCCTTTTTGCTCCTACACAGTTTCAGGTTTTATACCCTTTACATGAATGTATACCACTTCTGTATTGTTTGGGCACAGATCTCTGCCTAAGAGGCAGTCTGGGACTGAACAAGAGGGTCTAGACCCTGGGGAGTGACCCATAGACACAGCAGGTGTTCTGCAGTCAATGGCCTGGTTCCTGCATGGGGTGGCCAGTCCTTGTGTGACTGCTGGTCCTTAGCAGGCCAGTAAGGGATGAGGACACCACACTGCACAGAGGAGGTGGCTCTGCCTGTGCCGCACATAGCATCTCAAAAGCCATGTCATGATGGGTCATATGGAATCTAGTCAGGTTGTGGGGTATGTTAGGGATCTGTCCTTTTCACCACTAAAGCGTCCTTATATGCACAGACCAGAGCTTATTTCTCCACTCACCTATGCAAGGCCACTTGGGTTCTCTAGTGGTGATTATGGACCACTACACACTCCTGTGTGGGCTCTTAGAAGCACAAGTTTTCACTTCCCAAGAGCAACCTCCAGGAATTCTCTAACTCTGCCAGTACCAGGCACCTTCTCAGTGGGTCGCTATCACCTTCACCTTGGCTGTCTGTCCACATCCTTGTACATTAGAGCCAGCTCCTTCCCTGCTGTGCGCCATGGCTCTGTATGTTCTGGACGTCTGTCCTGGTACCAGAGGTGCCTCACATGGGTTTCCTCCCAGACTGTTTCTTTTTCTCCTCTTCACAGGAATCTCTCTTAGTGCTAACACTCTGAGCCTCCAAATCCTTGTCCTTGCCATCAATAGACCACTCCTTGCCATGGGTCTAACAGCTCTTTGTCTGATGCCAGGCCTCAGAGATTTTTCTCCTGTCTCCTAAAATTCTTGTAGTCTCACACTATTCAGTACTAGATGTAATGTTTAAAGTCAATATTGTTTTCCTTTCTTCTTTGTAAGCTGGCCTTTAAACAGCATTTATTGAAAAATCTGTCCTTTTGCCATTGGATTTCATTTGCCAGTATGTCAGAAATCAAAGGGTCACATTTGTGAGTTTCCTTCTGGACTCTGCTCTGACCCACTGCTCTGTGTGTCTATTCCTTGGCCAAGGCCACAATTAATCATTGTGGCCTATCAGTGAATTTAAATTGTGAGCCTCCTCCAGCTTCACTGTGGCTGTAGCCCTTCTGGCCACTGTGTGTCCTCCCATGAAAATTCCAGAATGAGCTTGTCTAATAGCTAAAACCTCTGCTTGGCTTTCAACTGGGAATACATTAAGCCATGAATCCATTTCAAGTCTTGCACAATGAGTCTTCCGCATGGCTCTCCACTTACATGCTATCCGATTTTTTGGCACGGGCCTCTTGTGGTTTGCAGGATGCAGAGCCGTACCTAGGTACTGCTGGAGCCACTAGAGATGGTTCTGATAAATCATCTGAGGTGCCTAACCGCACACTGCTAGCATGCAGAACTGCATTCGACTTGTGTGTGTGTTGACCTTGCTAAATTTATTTTACCGCTTGAGTCTGGGGTTTTCACAATCATGCCCTGTATGAATAAGGATAGTTTCCTCATGTGGATGTTTTCTCTTCCCTCTGCCTCACTGCACTGGGCAAGTTCTCAAGTTTTATGTTTTCTAAAGTGCAGTCCATTTAATCCTCACTATGTGGCTCATGCACAGGACATTTGCAATGTTTCCTAATTATCTTGATGACATCTGTGGGGTTTACAGTGAGACCTTCCCCTCTCTAATCCTTATATTCATAATTTGTATCTTCTCTTCATCTTTATTGGTCTTTCCCTGCAACTATACATTAGTTTCATTGATTTACCCTATTGTTTCCAGAAATCCAGTTTAGTGACTTCTGTTATTATTTCCTTTCTTCTGCTCAGTTTGAGTTTGTTTTGCTCAATTTTAGTTTCTTAAGGTTGAAACTTACCTGGGCATGGAGGCACAAGTCTTTAGTCCCAGCACTTGGGAGGCAGAGGCAGGAGGATCACTATGAGTTTTAGGGCAGCCTAGGACTACAGAGTGTGTTGCAGGTCAGTTTGGGCTGGAGTGAGACCCTACCTCAGAAAATAAGAAAGATTGACACTTAATGATTTTAAATCTTTCTTTTCCTTAAATGTGCACTGAGTCCTATAAATTCCCCTCACCTAAGCCTTGCTGTAGCTGCATTCCACAGATTCTCATGTCTCTCCCTCCTCCCCTCCTTTTTTTTTTTTTTTCCTCTTTGCATTGTGCTAGAACTGCAGGTGTGAGCAACCAAGCCTGGCTATAATTCTGACATTTTGTATTTTTGTGTGTATTTAGTCCAAATAGTTTCTAATTTCTAACCTTGGAGACTTACTCCCCAAGCCATGGATGATCCAGGACTGTGCTGATCCCTAACTCTGACACTGATTCCCAGTCAAATGCCACAATGGTCAGATAACTTACTTTGTATGACTTCAATTCTTTAAAATTTGTCAAGGGATCTTCTGAGAGCCAGAATAAGATCTATTTTGGTGAGCACTCCATGTGAACTTGAAAATGGTTAAATTCTACCGCTGAGATTGGAATGTCCTCAAATGCCACCTCAGCCAGAGAGAATGTCTCCAAGTTCTCGGCTTCTGGCCCACCTTTTGCAGCTGGAGGTTTGTTGTGCATAGTTCTGCTGTCTGGAGCACAGGCACTGGGGACACCAGTGCCCTGGTGAGTGGCCCTTTCTAGCCCACAACCTCCTTCTGTACTCTGGCTAGCTTTACTTCTGAGTCTCTGCGACTATGAGTACAGTCATTTCGGCTTTCTTCTGTAGTTTTCTTGGTTTGTCTTCTTCCAACCTCTTACTGTGAACCTTCTTACCTCATCATAAAGTGATGCAATGAGCCAGGCACAGGTGGAGTGTGCCTGTAAGTCCAGATTCTTGGAAGGTGAGGTAGGATTGTGAGTCCAGGTCAGCCTGGACAACCTAGCAAAACACTGTCTCAATATAAAATTGTAAAGAGAGTTGGGGATTTGGTGTAGTAGTAGAGCACTTGTCTAGTGTGCACAGGACTCTGGTCCTCAGCACTGGGATGATAATAATGCCCTGTCGTCTATGTCCCCCAAATTCCTTTGTTGAATCCCACATCCTTACTCCCACAGTGATGGTGTTAGGGATATGGTGAGGTCATGGTGGAATTTGTGCCCTTACAGCAGTGCTGAATACAAGAGGCTGCCACTGTGAACTAGGAAGCTCTACCAGACACATCTTAATCTGGACTGCCATCCCACACAGTGAGAAATGAGCTTGTCTAGGAGACCTTAGAGGCATTTGATTATAGCAACCCAAACAGACTAAGGCGAGTTTCCTTTGCAAGAAATTTTTCATGAGAATCCATTCTTACAAATTCATAATTGCACATGCACACCACTCATGTCACTGCAGTCACTCTTCTGTGAGGTTTAGTTCACCACTGTTGTTTTCCGTTCATTCCTTCTGCTTCCCATCCTTGAATTCCTTGGTCCTGCTGTCTTTGTTTTAATTCCATTTTAATTCACTCATGATTCTGACTGTATCTCAGTTTTTGGATATCAACATCTATACTTAGCTTTTCATGCTTGACTCAGCATCTGTGTACAGCATCAGCTGAAAGGTGCAGTTTCCCACCACTGAGGCAAGCATGCATATATATTGTCATGTTTTGATACAGGTGTCCCCCACAAACAATTGAATGTGTTCTGATAGATCGATCCTCAGCTGATGGCAGTTTGGGTTTTACAACCTCGATGAAGCTGCGTTGTTGGGGGCGGGCTTATGGGGTTATAAGCCAGCTTCCCCTTGCCAGTGTTTGGCACACCTTCCTGCCGCTGTTTGCAGTGCTGTGGCGGAGGTGATGTCCAGCCCTCTGCTCATGCCATCGTTTTCCCCGCCAGGATGGAGTCTCCCCTCGAGTCCGTAAGCCAAATAAACCCATTCTTCTACAAGCCACTTTTTTTTGGGTTCTTTCTGGGCAGCAACTAGAAAGCTGACTGCAACATATATACATACACACATATATATACATATATATATGTATATGTATATATATATATATATATATATAGTTATTTTTATATATATTCCTTCATCATGACAACCCATCAGTCCAGGTTCTGTTTCACTCTTACCTATCTAATGAGCTTTTTGGAAGCTCCAGGAGGGTCTGTGC
The DNA here is from genome assembly GCA_004024765.1 of Zapus hudsonius. NCBI lineage: Eukaryota > Metazoa > Chordata > Mammalia > Rodentia > Dipodidae > Zapus > Zapus hudsonius. The sequence goes on along the minus strand of PVHP010002232.1, from coordinate 15,138 downwards.
TCTCCTGCTTCTGTGACTCTTCCTTTGCCCCACACAGCTGAAGAACTCAACAGAACAGCTCTCCTGCAATAGGTCTGCCTGCTGGCTCACAGTAGCACTAGTCCATTCACCATGCTCCTGAAGGGCATGCTTGCTGGACGTTAAATTTGGGGGAAGACTTCTCTCCTCCAGCACTTGAGATGTGAAGGAGTTTCCCAAGCCTGTCCCAGCTGCCATGAGGCCTTTCCTCTTTCCTGGCGCTGGGGCCGTTTATAGGTTAGATGGTGCTCGATCAACTCTTATCAGTCTGGAGGGCTATCCCTGTGGGACATGACCACTGTTGGTTCTAAGCATTTCTTTCCTCCTGATGGGATTCTGATGCTGGCCTTTTCAGCTTATCCTACAGCCACTGACAGGATGGAGATGTGCCTCGGTCTGGAGTGGACCTTTCCCTGACCCAGGCCAATCTCCAGACCTGGTAAACAGGAAGGAGCTCTGTAAATCTCTGATCAACCTCCTTTTTCCTTTCAAACTAGTTCTGAATGTCCATCCCTTGATCTCAAATGATGGCTAGGAAGGGATTAGTTTCGATTTTTAAAAATACTTTATTTATTGGCAAGGAGAGAGGGGGAATAAATGGACACACCAGGGTCTCTCGCCATTGCAAACGAACCACAGATTCATGTGTTACTTTGTGCATCTGGCTTTATGTGGGTACTGGGAAATCTGGGCCAGTAGACTTTGTAAGCAAGTGCCTTTAGCCACTGAGACCCAACCCTATAGGGGTTATTAATTACAGTGATCCAACAAAGTGAGGAAAAAGTAGCAATTAGTTCTCCAGGCTCTCCTGCATGCAATGGTTACAGCAGTAACCACATCTGGACACAGATCAGCCCAAATCCTCTGCTCTCTAAAGGAAGTTTTTCCTCGCAAACAAATCAGATACTGAGGAGCACATGGGAGAGAAGAAGCTGGTGGTGTGGATTTGTACCTTAGCCAGACTGTACACATGTTCTCAAGTGCTGCCCTTAATACCCTCGGGATGTCAGGAGGGTCTGTTCCTCAAAGGCTACTTCTCTATCCCACTCATGCCCAGCTTGCTCCCAGCAAGGCTTTCCAGCCCTACCCACCTTCCTTGGCAATGCCTGACTGGGCTGCCTGACCCTGCTGGGGACAGAGAGCTAGCTGCCTGCCTTGCTGCACTTGACCCACATCACTAAGAACCAAGCTGTGATTTGCAGGGCATAATAATGGACCCAGCTAGCTGAGGCTATGGGGACCCTTGCCTTCTGCTGTATTGAGGTTTATGGTGGGCTCCTGAGATCAAAGCTTAACTGTATGGGGACAGCTACTCCCTGGGCAAGGAGTTTACTGAGCTGTGCCCATGAGCAGGATACTCCCATGTGCCTATACCTGTCCTTGCCCTGCACGATTCTGATCACAAGGAGACATCATCAAAGATCTTCTATGCCTGCTTGGCCACACCCATCCCAAACTTGGACTTCTGCTGCCTGAACCAGCTGCAACATAGCATTTGTGGAAAGTGTGTACCACTCAGTGGTTTTCCTGAGATGTCTTGGAAACTCTTAGGGATGTCTGCCTACTACAGCACCAAATGTACCCATGCTTTCAGATGAGAGCTACCAGCACCAGGCCCATCAGGAAGTCATCAAGAAGGCATCCCAGCCCTGAAGCTCCCTTCCCTGGACACTATGATCTCTGCAGCCTAGGGAACCTGCAGAGAATCGCCTGCCTATTGGCCTCTGCTGGCTCCTGGCCCTTCTAGTCAGCCCAGGCCACAAGGCCCACCACTGCCTACCCCACACCAGCCAGCAGGTGCAGTGTAGGCCACTACTCACGTGTTACACACGGCCATCGTCTGACACGTCTCTCCTGTGCAAAATTCTGAGATTGTGCTATACTGCAGGTTGATGTGGTGGAAAAACGTCGTTGCTGGAAGAGAAGGAAAGGGCCGGGTGAGTAAACACCCTGCTGCCAGCCGTTGAGAGCGAGCGAGCGTGGATTCAGGTGAGCTCAGGCCTGTCCATGGACCACACCCTCCACAGGTGGCAGGTGGGCTGTTGACCTTCACTCTGAAGGGGGCGGGGGGGGTCCCTGCCTTGCAGCTCCAGTACCCCCCTCCCCGCCCACACGCACTGTTGCTGGCCAGCCACTCGTTGAGGTCGATCTCCCGGGGCAGCACTACCAGCTCCTTGAACTCGAAGTCAGTAATCCTGGACTTGGTGTGCTCCGGTTCCAGGTACACCTTCTTCTCTTCTGCAGCAGGCTTCTTGCCATTAGGCTTGGCTTTAGACTTCCTGGTAAGAGGGAAGGGAAAGAGTGGTTACTGCATGACCTGGCTGGACCCAGACCACGTGGAACTTCATGGAGGGTCCTGCCTATGGGGTTACTCATATCAGACACAGGCAATAAAAAGGGGGACTACCACGTTCCTTAATGGAATCCCTCCCTCTACTAGGTGCCAGCAGAACATCAGGGACCAGGCTGTTCCAGGCAGGAGGCTGCCCTTCAGAGTGTCAGAAGGCCTCTAGATGGCCAGAGCCCAGGGCAGGTGGGTGGTGACCACAGAGCATGGGCCACCCCTCCATCCATGTGACTGCAGCTCTACAGATATTCTGGTTAATACTGTGGGCTAGTGCTCCCAACATAGGTAGGACAGAAAGGGTCAGCATATGATGCCTGTCCTAAGTCGCCCTAGGAAAGCTGCTTTCCTGAGGGTCCTGAGCATGGTGTCAATGGGCTTTCACCTCTCCAGGCAGGCTGCCTGGCTTCAGTCAGAGCTTCAGAGTAGGAGTGACTTTGGGAGGTGCCCAAGAACATAAACTGCTCTCCCCCTGCAAGAATCCAAGGCTGGCTAGCAGAGGGCCAGCTCCTTTCTTAGGTCTTGCTGATGTCTCCACCACTGAGCAGCAAGATCACCTCAAAGGAGGTTCAGATATGCCAGCTGAGGCACTCCATTCCTACCTCACCACCCTGTACAGTCAAGCAAAGGCATCTGTGAGGCTGAAGCTCTGGCCACAGCACCCATGGGAAGGCAGAGGCAGTGTAAGGACACAGCCTCCCCCCAGGCCAGACTACAAAGGATTCTCCTAAACTTTTATTCTGTTTTGAAAAACAGTTACTTTTCATACAATTCTGTTTAAACAGAGAGGAGGGGGGAGACCAGGAGGGAGGAATGGGCACACTATGGCCTCTTGTTACTGCAAACAAACTCCAGATGCACGCACCACTCTGTGCTTCTGGCTTTATGTAGATACTGGGGAACTGAACCCAAGCCATCAGGCTTTGCCAGCAAGGCCTTTAACTAATGGGCCATCTCTCCAATCCTAAACAGTTTTTTTTTTTAAATGTCTTGTTTTTACTTGGATAGGGTAAGCATGAGGCCCCAAGGCCATGGAGCAGTATGCATTCTGGCCCTACTGATGGTCAGTTCTTTCAGGCCAAGTTGCTCCCCAAATGCTGGTAACAGCACTAAGCCTGGGTGCCTGTGGCTTGTTGGTGAGCACACTTTTATGCAGACAATGAGATAGGGTGTCACTTAGAGGGGAGAACCACAAAATGCCCATCAGCAGTGAACACCTGGCCTGCACTCTCTAAGAGGTGTTAGGCCAAATGGGAACAAGCCAAGAGCACTAAAGTCTCCATCTGCATCATACAGCTAAGTGTTCTAACAGCCTAGGAGAAGGTTTTTTGACTTGAAGCCTCCCCAGTGAACTCCTCAAGGATGGATATGTGGGGTCCTGCAGATGACCCTAGATAGCCTGTCAGCCAAGCACAATGGAGAGCAGACAGGCCCTTCTAGACAGGGATCACATAATCCAAAGATGTCAGAGAGAGGCTCCTCTACTGATCTCTGGTGGCCTGAGCTTCTGACATCTTTAGGCTCGGAATGAAGGTCCTGGGGAAGAAGTCTGAGAACAACAGTGAGTGTTCCCCACAACATGGGTTAGTCTCTTGTTCTCATTTGGACAACCAAATTTGTAAGTGGTAAGCATGGCAACTTAAAATGCAAGGTGGCAATCAATATTGGCATGAAGCCTTTCACCAGAAAAAGGTTACCTCTGATTAGACACTCTAAAGAAGGGGTTACCTGGGAGGTGCTGACCTTTAAGTGAACACCCCTCCTATGGAGGGATGGAGAGCCAAGAGCAGACACACAATTCCCCTCCAGTGAGGGTGCCCATTATAATACACATATTGTGGTTCAGGGGCTGCTGATGGGGACACATAAGGCCAGGGAATACAGGAAGGCAGATCCTGCAGAGGGGTCCTCTCCTGGAAGCAGTCTCCAGAGGATTGCTCACCTTGCTCCACAGGGCTGAGGGGCACACCTCACAGGGAAGAACAGGGTGCTAAAGGCATCACCTCAGTGGGCCATGGCCTTATTGCAACCAGGGCAGGCAGAGGGCTAGCACAAGGTGGCCTGGGCTCAGCCTCCCTCTCTACCCTTTTCAGGTTGCTGGTATCCCTGGCTGTCTAGAAGGCAGTGCTAGCACCTATTTTCCTGACCAATGGACACAGTATGGCATCGGAAGGCAGCCTGGTCTGGCTCTGTGTCCCTGTCCTACAGGGCCCTGGGAGGCTGCATGGTGGTAGAGGAGGGGTGAAAGGTCTTTCCTGTTCTAAAAGGCTGCTGGTAGTTTATTTAAGAAAAAAAAAAAAAGCAAAGAAAAATGCTCCCTGATGCCAGGGAAATGTTTTCTTTTCAGCTTCTCATGGCAAAGCCTAGCCTTAAAAGGCAAGGTGTACTCAGCCTCCAGAGCAGAGCCAAGAGATCTAGGGACAGGCAGGGGACAGGCCCAGCCCTGGGGTCCCTGACACAGCATAGGCACAGCTCTCAGGACATGCTTGGGAAGGCTGCCCCACAAACAGCATCCTGTCCTCATACCAGCTTGCAAGTCTGGTGGCAGGATGGGGGGTGGGAGGGGGAGCTCGCTGTCCTACAGGCTGACATCACCCTCTATCTCTGTTTCTCAGAGGTGCAAGGAAAGGACAGTGCCAGGAATGTCTGGTTCTCTCTGTGACTGGACACAGGGGGCTTAGAGTAAAGTCAAAAGGCAGCAAACAGCTACCAAGCTAGATAGTGGCACCCTGATATCAGCACAAGCCTTCCCTATTTCACTCTCATACAGGGCTAACCCAGGTTCCAGAGTTCAGTCCCCTGCTGGCCCAAGCTTCTTTGGATTATAGTTACAGAGCTTTCTCTCACTGTGGCCTAGGGGGCAGGACAGAAAGGCTGTGCAGGGACAGTCTCTGTTTGAGGAAGGACCTGGCAGATACTGGTGGAGGGGCCTCTGCAGGATGTGAAATTCCCCCAACCCCTATTTCTCTCCCTCTCTGGGATGGGAGGGGGAGGCTCAGCTAGGGAACTAGGCTCCTCTGGGAAACGAGCTCTAGTTCCTCTAGCAGGGTTTCTGTCCTTACCTGGTGAAAAGAACAGACAACCCCTGAACATCTCCCAGGCTAAGGCAGGCTGTCTACCTACTAGGGTCCCAGCTTACATGGTAAACTTCCCAGGTCCTCTAAAATCCCATCAAATGTTACAGTCCCTATTCTTGATGGCCACACCCATTACACTGTCCATTGGCCTCCCTGGCATCAGACATGAATCAGTCCTTGCCACTGTAGGGGCACCCTGGTTGACATGCCTGATCTCCAAGGAGCAACAGAAACTTGCAGGTTTTAAAAACAGGATGAATCTTTGTGAGGACTGTGGAGATTGCTCAGTGGTTAAAGGTGCTTGCTTACAAAGCCTTTCTGACCAAATTAAATTCCCCAGCTTAAAGCCAGACACAATGGGACACATGTGTCTGATGTTCATTTGTGGCACCAGAAGACCCTGGCACACCCCGCCCCAGACTGTACAAGTACATAAGTAAAAATAGTTTTAAAAGAATGAATCTTTGTGGCATCTGTGATGCCAGAGGAGGGGTTGGGGATTTCTAGGTACAGAGTAGACGTAACTGTGGTGCTGAGGTAGGAGCCAGGCCAGTGGCACCTTTCTGCCACCAGAAAGACACTTGTATTGGTGACTGCTCTTCTGTAGTCTGGCTCAGCCTACATCCTCCCCACAGGCCCCTGTTCAGAGCTCCATCTTCCCTTCCCAGGCCTCTACTATGCAGACACCCAGATAGCAAGACTCTCCAGGAGAAGGTGCACAGACTCAGGAAGCACACATGGTAAGTCAAGAGAGGATGGAGGTCCTGAGGAGGAAGATGGGGAGGGGTTTTAAGAGTACTTGGCAAAGGACAGCACAGCAAGGAAGGAGGAGCAAGGTGGCACCTTGGGCCTCTAGGAGAGACAGACAGGGTGATTACTTCCCACACTTGCCCACCCCACACAGGTTAACAAGGAAGCAGAGGTTAATCAGGGAGGCATGAGGGGCCAGGCCTTGAGAAACTAAGCTAAAAGCTTAAGAGGAGTGTGGCGTGGGCCATATCACAATGGATTTGCACACTCCTTTTCAGATCAAGTGTCTATGCTGGTCATCCAGGCTTGTAATGACACTTTTCTAACCATGCTGGGTCAAGTATTTCTAGTCTCCCCTTCCTTTGACAGCAGGGAAGACAGGTTCTACTGCCGGACTGGGTGTGTGTGGAGATGCTCACTCAGTCTCTATTGCCATGTTTGGGCCTGGAAACTTTTTTTAAAAAATATTTTATATTTTATTTATTTATTTGAGAAAGAACTCCAGACACATGTGCCACCTTGTGCATCTGGTTTTACGTGGGTATTGGGGAATTGAACTTGGGTTCTTCTGCTTTTAGGCAAAGGGCTTAACCACTAAGCCCTTTGCCTGAAAGCAGAATCTCTCCAGCCCTGGGCCTGGAAACTTTAACACTGAGAAACACACATTGGTATGTTCTTGCTCATCTGGCTTCCCACTGCATGGCCTTGGTGGCAAAATGGGAAAGAAGAGCTTCCTGTTTCCTATGGGTCCCTTAGAACCACCTTACTGCAGACTGGGCTGGCCAGAAGCTATAGAGAGGGTCATAGGAGCCCTCTTCTTGATGTCAGCACTTCACCAACCCAGTCTGTCCTTGACCCATAAGACCACTCAGCTCAAGAACACAAAGAGCAGAGAGAGGGCACAGACACATCAGCACTGAAACCCACCTGACCAAGTACTCCTGGACTCAGTTGATTGATGGCCAGTACCTCCCAATGAGGTCAGCCTGGACCCTGACTTCCAGGTAGGCTGGGACTTCTGTAGCCAGAAGTCACCGGAAAGTGGCTGCCACCTTTATCCTCCCTGGAGCTGGTGTTGAAATATGGCACATGCATAGACACCTCATGCACAAAGAGATACTGGTGTGTGCATACTGACACCACAAGCACACAGATACACCGGTGTGTGCACACTGACACACACACATGGTCCTCTATATACCACTGCTATCAGTTACATTCTGAATTAGGATTGAGGATGCCACTAGCTTGTCCACACTTTCCCAAAACCTCACACCTTACCACTATAATCAGCTGGCTAGCTCTGGGTTCCTGCTTGCATCCCCTGTGGGCCCTCCCTGCCCAGATGTACAGGTGATGATGCGGAGGCAATGGAGCAGATGGAGCTAGGGGTGCCCAAAGATAGTTTGATGCACAGGATGTATGGGTCCCATAAGTCCCAAAACTCATCAACCACTCCCCACATACTTCAGCACACTGAGATGAGAAGAGACACAATTTCCTGCACTGAGGAAAAACTGACTGGATTCCCAAAGTGACGCCTGTGATGGTTGCTCCTGCTCTCAGGGCTGAGGACGAGCCCCATGTTTCCTTGAAAATGCCGCTCTGCCAGCACCTCATGTACACACACTCCTCCAGGCCCACTGAAACTATTGTAGGACATACAGCAACCCCTCACACCACACCCATTCCTTGCCCCCAGGCTTGGGGAAGGAGCCACTGTAGCTCAGAAGACTCACAAGGAGCTGACTTTCTGGCAACACACCTACAGCAGCCAGCCTGCACCAGGCACTGACCATGTCACTTCTCTGGACTAGGACACCCGAGGACAGGCTCTAGGTCACCCTGTCAAGAGATGACCACTGGTTCAAACAATGCACCAGACACACACCTGCTGGTGGTGGAGTCAGCACCACCCAACAGGTGCTGGAGAGGACAAGGAAGGATTCCCAGCAGGTGAGACAGCTCAGAATTAGGCAAGCACCCAAAGGGTGCTAAGTGGGTGCTTTCCTCCTGGGAGGCTCCCTCTCATAAGCAGCGGAGAAGTTGAGCAGTTAAGGACAGCAGCCACACAGCTTACAGAGGTCCAGTGATGATAGCTGTTCCTGGGCAGTACACACAGCAAGCCGAGATGCCAGGCTGACCTGGGTTGTGTCAGCTACCCCAGGACCCAGGTATGGCACACCCATCCCCTGCCTGCTTAGGACAGCCAAGCAGAGCAGCCAGGGCCGCAGCAAACTGCCTCCAGCTGGCTGTTACCTGAGCACTTTGCTGACGGCCTGAAGCACCATTTTGCAGCGAAGTCCAGTTTTAGGGGGCTGGTTGAACAAAACTTGGTCTGCAGGCAGATTACAGTGCTCTCCAAGCATGATGTGGGGGGAATGTAGAGCTGGGGAGGGAAAATGGAGGCAAGGCCAGCTGCTCCAAGCTCCCTCCCTGCCTCCCTCCCTCAGAAGTGCCCTCCGCCCTCGATCTAGGCCAATGACAACTTCTGGAGAGACAAACAGCTGCTCCCTTTAAGGAGCAAGGGCCGCCCAGGCTGGTGAAACAGGGGAGCGTCTGAGCTGCTTTTTCAAAAGTGGTGCAGAGCTGGCTGGACAGGGTGGGAGCAAGCGAGGAAGAAGGGAGGGAACAGGGCAGCCCCAGCAGTAGAAGGGCCTGCCACAGGGTCTCATTCGTATCCTGAGGCCCTCCCATGCTGCCTGGCTGACAGTAAGCACCTCTGGTCTGATCCCAGTCCCACTGAGTGAGCCAGGAAACCAGCAGGCAGACCTGCCAGCACCTCCCACCAGGAACAGAGGCCATCAAAGCACTTATAGAGTAGAGACAGGCTGCTCTCGCCCTGGGTGTGTTTCCCATCAGACAAGCTGTGGGAACAAAAGCAGTAGGTTCATGGAGAATCTATAGGGCCACGTGCTGCTCTACACAGGGCTGCTTGTGTGGCAGAGGGCCACTAGTCACCAAAAGAATCAGAGCATCTTCTTATGGGCACCTAGGCTTCTTTATGGCTGCTCTGTACATAAAAGACCACCAAGTTCCAAAAATCAAATGCTTAGGAGAGGTTGCTCCCACATATTTCAGTTTGGGCCCATTACAGCAAGAGTGGTCAAGATCAGTTAATCAGAGAGGGGTGGAGGCTTCACCCAGTGAGCCCCACCATGGTCTGGGGGAGGAGAGATCCATACTCCTATGCTTCCTGCCAATCCAGAAACCCAAGCCTGGTGAATCAGAGTCTGAAATGCTCCTCCATAGAGGTAGCAAGTGGGAATCAGGCTGGGGTGTGTCATGTTTTTCTCAGTTAGGCAGGGGCTGTGGCTTGGGGGAAGATGGCCCTCTCCTTCACTCCCACCTAGAGCTCTGACTATCCACAAGACTCGTCCCTATGCCAGGGCTCTGGCTGGGCTGCATGCCAGGCCTCCACTGCACAGCACCTCTCTTCTCTCAGGAAGGAAGTGGTTTTGCGAAGCCGCAATTGAGTGCTAAGGAGTTCAGTGGAATAGTTACATGCAGGTAAGCCTTAGTACACCCTTCATGATACCTAGCATGTGAAAAGGTACTTGCTAGATGTGTAAAGAAGCAGAAAAATGCAACCCATATGCACTCGTAACCAGGAGCAGAAAACCAATGGAAACAGATCTATAGATGATGGTAAAGACAAGGGGTGAGGTAACTGCACCCTGTATGCATAAAGTCATTACGTGTCAGTTTACGAAGCTAAAAACAGTAAACAAACGAACAAAACACAGCACACATGCTGTAGTGTGAAAAGACATAAGGTGGGTGGGACACTGTCACTTGAGTGTCAGGCAAGCCAGCCAGGTGAGGAGGGAGGAGTGTGTGCAGACACTGAGTGCTTGGCAGGCTGAGGAAAAGACAGAGGCCAGACCCTCTCGGCACCAGTGGTGTGGAATGGTGGAGGCAGAAAGAAAGTCAGGCTAGAAGGTGCAAGGCTTGAAGCCCTGGGAAGGAATAGGAATAAAAAACCCATCAATAGATTTATTCAGAGCCATGGTGTGATCCAATTTATGCACCTCAAACCTCTCTCTCTAAGGGCTGGAGAGTCGGTTCAGTGGTTAAAAGGGTTTGTTGTACAAGCCTAACAATCAAGAGTTCGGATCCCCAGGACCCATATAAAGCCCAACACAGCAACTTATGCCTCTGTAATCAGTCCCAATACACCTCACCTACAGCAATGAAAGGCAAGGTCAGGAGAATCCCAAGGCTCATTGGCCAGCTAATTTAGCATTCACAGCAGCAAAACAATAAGAGAGATCCCATCTCAAACAAAGTAGAAGGTGAAGTCTGACACCCCTGAATTTGTCCTCTGACCTCCACAAGGATCATGGTATGTTCATCCCCCTACACACACACACACACACACACACACACACACACACACACACACATATATAATATATATATATATACTCCCCACACATACCTACACATACACAAAGGTCCCTTAGACTTTGATGTGCACTAAATGGGACAGGATGAGAGGAAAGCCAGGCCAGAAGCTTTTGCAGCAGACCATGTGGTATGGGAATAGAAAAGCATTCACACAAGGCACACTCTAGAAACAGAAGGGCCAGGACCCGAGGGTGAACTAGGTATGAACAATACAGGGCATTAAGAACAGTTTCTAGACCATTCTACATCTGTGTCAGTCTACTTTGTATTGCTATGATAAATAACCTGAGGCTGGGTTAATTTTATAGAGGTTTATTTAGTTTATAGTCCTGTAAGTTCAAGGGCTCACAAGTGGTGACTGTCTTCTTGATGAGAGTCCAAGTGTCACTGGGAGAAAGGGAGTGCAAGTATGTGAGCATCTGGTCTTTCTTATTTGGCCACCAGGATGCAGTCATAAGGCTCTACCCTCAGGGTTCTCTCTAATCTGAATTATGCACCCAAGGCCTTGCCTCTGAATACCATGGTCAGATTTCTGATTAATGCCCCTGGTGGGAATTAAGCTTCACATGGGTCCTTGAGGGGAACACTCAAACCACAGCAACATCTATCAGAATAGCTAAAATAAAGATCCCAACAGCACCAAGTGCTGATGAGGATGTGACACAAGTGGACTCTTCCTAGGTTGCTGGTGAGAATGCAAAATGGACAGCCACCTCTCTCCTAGGCATCTGACCTAGAGAAATGAAGACTATGTCCACACAAAAACCTGTGCACAGATGTATAGGGCAGCTCTACTTATAACTGCTCTAAACTGAAGCCAACCCACCTGTCTTCTGTAAGGTTAACTAAATTTTGACATTCATGCACAATGGAATACCACTCAGCAATAAAAGGAAATAAACTATTTGTACAATATTAGTACAATAAAATATTAGTACAATAACTTGGATGAGTCTCAAAGGCATAGCTGATTGAAGGAAGCCAGTTCAAAATCCTACAAAGTATATAATTGTGTTTATGTGACATTCCTGAAAACATAGAGGGACAGATCTACAGTGGGCAGTGAGGGGAAGATGACTGACTGTTATCCAGACTGTGGTAATGGATACAGGAATCTAAAGATGTTAAATTAGGTGTGGTGGCACAAATCTGTAATCCCATCATGTGGGAGTTGGAGGCAGGAGGATCAGGTGTTCAATGCCAGCCTCAGCTACATAGTGAGTTCAAGACCAGGTGAGTTAAATAAGACTGTTTTAAAAGTGAAAAAAGTTGGGCATAGTGGTGCACACCTATAAATCCCAGTACTCACGAGGCAGAGGTAGAAGGATCATCATGAGTTTGAGGCCAGCTTGGAACTACAGACTAAGTTTCAGGTCAGCCAGGGCTAAAGTGAGAATCTACCCTGAAAAAATAAAATAAAATGCAAACAAATAAGGTAAAACAACAGCAAAAAAAAAACAACCCTAAAACTAAAGCAACAAAAAAGTACCAAAATTCACAGATGTATTCCTTCCTGAAGTACCTCATTTTATTGTATGAGCATTTTAAAAATCAAAAAAGAGGAACTAGAGAGCTGAGTATGATAGCTAATGCCTGTAATCCCAGCACTGGGGAAGATGAGGCAGGGGGATTACTATGAGTTTGAGGCCAGTCAATGTTAAGAGCAAAATCCTATCTCAAATCCTGACACATATGCATGCATGCATACATGCAAGTTCCAAAGAGAAAAAGTAAAATTTGAGATATGAGATGCTCAAAGTAACAGAGACTTCGAAGACCATGACAACAAATGTATCAGTGATTTGTAGGAAAGCATGGACACACTGAGCAAAAAGTAAACTCATAGAGAGGAGGAAGCTTCTAAAAAACAACAAAAATTCATTTCTAAAACTGGGGGAAAAAACCCAGCATCTAAAACAAAGTTTGATAGGACAGGTACAGCAGTAGCTTAAACAATGCTAAAGAAAAGATTAAGTTAAAATCATTAATTTATTAAAATAAAAAAGAAGCTAAATTATTCTTTGATAAAAAATAAGAATGCAGCTGCCTCTTGGAAGAGGAGGTGGCAGGGAACAGGCCAACCTGAGGGTGCCTGGTGGGATTTGCAGTGTCTTTAATGGGGGAAGCCGGGGTAGCTACAGGGGAATGCAAGCTTATGGCACCCACCTAACAGACACTTGAGATGTATGACAGTCATTGAACATGTATCAAGATTTCTGAAACACTAAGCTTATATACAGGGGGAAAAAAAGACTTGAGAGAAAGCGGTAGATGAAGCTGAGGAAAAACCAAACTGAAGCCAAAGACTGTTAGCTGCTCACAGAAGGTATTGTAGTAGTCCATGGAGCATGACAAGGAAGCTCTCTGACAGACTACTATAGACATAAGAAAGGAAGCCATACTTCGATGAGACTTCAACAGTGCTGTATGTCAGAATGCGGATGTGGGCTAAATGTCTGTCTTGCTCTCAAAATTCCCAGGCTGAAGCAGGAATCCTCAGCACTGTGGTGTTGAGAGGTGATTAGGTTAGATTATTAGATCTGAGGGCAGGCTCTCCAGGTGACATTACTGGACCAATAAGAAGAGAAAGAGTCCAGGAAGAGAACAATGGCAACCTCCAATACCACAGAAGACCTCAAGCTGTGACACACTCCCGGCTGGAAGGACGCTGCTCACAGAGCAGCTTTGCCTTCAATGAAAAGAATCGGAACATAGTTGATGCAACGCCCAGATCAGATGGAGCACTGAACAGTATCACAAGGGGCAGCATACAGAATGTGGACACAGAAATACCATGGGAAAGGTAAGAGGAAGGAAGAGACTCAAGGAAAGAGAGCCCCATCTGGTCAATGGTAGTGGGCCAATGTGGCTAGCTGGTCTGACATTCTACTTCAGTTATGGGAGGCTATTGTCAGGGACAGTGGACTCAGTGTTGTTTATGTCTTGTGAGTTTATATTTACCTTAAAATACAAAGCTCAAAAATACAGGGCCACAAAGTCTGCCACCCAAGTGCCCTGCATGAGATGAGCCTTACTTGAATCACACTTCAAACACGCTGAAACAAGGCTCAGCTGGAGAAATGAGACCAGTGACCAGACACTTCATCAGAAAGTGTGATGAGTGTCTAAGGAAAGGCCTCTATCTTACACACAGGGGCAATGTGCGCAGAGGAAACAGTATCTGAGCACAATCTGCTTCTAAAACATTTGAGTAACTAATAAAGACAGTGGTATTGGATGTGAGCATCCATAGTCATTCACCCTACTACTATCCCCTCCTTTTGGAATCCAAGATGAATCTAGCCCTGTCAAGGCAACACACAGTAGTCTTTGGAGAGCAGCTTCTCCACGTCCTCTTGACATGGCCAAAAAAACCACACCAAAGCTTAATGACTTACAACCAAACCCCAAGGGGGGTAAGGGTCTTTGAGGTCATGGTATAAGAAATACAGCGTCATATGTAATGAGTATGCTTTGTTGTCAATGACAGGTACACACAACACTACTGGGGCTACAAAACTCTTAGGTAGGAGTGTGTGGGTTTGATAAGTGTGTACACGTCCTACTCAGGTGGCACGGTGGGCAAGACTTTGGCTTCCAGGCCAGTCTCTGGCTCTGGAGACACAGCCACCATTAACAGTGTCCCTAGAGTCTCACTGTGTGTCTTGTGGGTATTTATGGCTGGTTTTCAGGAGGTAAGAGTTCACAGTCACAGCCACCTCATAGAACCCATGACCCTCCTCTACCTTGCCCACAACATCGGCAGCTAGGGACATCAAAGTTCAAGATCCACACTGGGGAGAACTAGTCCAGCGTACCCTTGTGACTATTTGACACTCCTCCTGTGCACGGGGGACACAGAGGTCTGTGCTGCTGGGCACATAGCACCTGGTGTCTAAGAATGCTGACCAATGCAACCGCGGGTAGAATAACAAGCCATGGTTTCGTGCTTAACCAGTTTCCATCTACCTCCCTGCCTGTGGTGGTCAACAAGGGCCTCTGAGAAAAGCAAGAGACCCTGGAAGTTTGTCAGCATCCAGGCTGGCCCTGCTTGCTTCCCTCTCCTCCATGAGCTCCTGCTGGCCCTGGGGCAGTGTGTGCAGGAGCCTGGGACACAGGGCATGCATGGGACAGCAAGAGTCCTAATTCTTTGGTACAAGTGCTCTCTCTACAGCTGACACCAATGTGTCCCAACAACCCACAGAGGAAATGGGTCCCTAAACTATAACTTACAATTGTAATGATTTCTTTAGATCTACATGAATTTCCAGGCAGGAAGAAATGCTCAACTGTCAAGATTCCATATTCAAGACATGTACTTCTTCAGCAGCTATGAGACACATAACTTTGATATTGTGCATTCTGGTCTTTGTGGGCTCCCCCACCTTCTACTCAGACATCTACAGCCTCTGTCTGTCCAAAGGAGAGAGCCTTGTTCCAAGGCAGGAGCACACTGCCCAATGTTGAGTAGGAATGCAGGCACAGTCAGCAGTGGAGCCTGGCTAGCCTGTCAGCTGCAGGCTGTGTGATCCTGGATGG